>PVIR01001414.1:87824-125015 GCA_004026965.1 Petromus typicus | reverse complement strand
TATGTCCATTTAAGTAGAAATGATTCAAACTTATCATTTTTTATGGCAGAGTAGTACTCCATTCTGTAGAAGAACCACAACTTTTTTATCCAGTCTCCAGTTGATGGACACTTGGGTTGTTTCCAAGATGTAGCAATCACAAACTGGGCTGCTATAAACATGGGTGCACATATGTCACTGTGATATGAGTCTTTTAATTATTGTGTGTATATACCTAGCAGGGCTATGGCCGGGTCAAATGGGACCATCAATCCTAGCTTTTTGAGGAAATGTCTTCCTTTCAATGTCTTCCTATTAGACATTTTGGAATTCATTTGGAATTCATACTAGAGAAAAGGTATGGTAGTTACACATCTGTGTCCTATTTATGTCACTTACGAGTGTGTCCTCAAGGTACATCATTTGAGTGTAAGTGACTCAAATTTATCATTCTTTATGGCTGAGTAGTACCCCATTTTATTTTTTTTAAAAAACTACATCTTTATCCAGTCTCTACTTGATAGGCATTTGAGTTATTTCCAAGATTTAGCTATCACAAACTGAATTGCTATAAACATCGGTGCATATATGTAGGTATTTTGAGAGGTGCCATCAAAATATTAGCTCTTAATGACTATATATCTATATAATGGACATTCTATGAGAGAACTCAAAGCTGATGATACTAAATGAAGCTAATTTCTAATTTTCTCTTCAAACATAATATTACAGTTTCTTCCAAGACATAAGCATCCCTTTTCCCCTTATAGCAAACCAGTAAATTGATGCACAAATTAGACTTAACACTCACAGAAAATTAGGTCTTTAAATTGACCTCATTTAAAATACCTGTTTATATCAATATCCTAACTACTTTGGAGACAGTGAACTACAAAAAAGACTTTGTTTAACCTTTGAAAACCTTTAGGGTTTTCTTATGGTTTCAGGATTCTTTCTCCCATTTAGACATTGTGAGCATTTCTAGGGGTGATCTCAGCTCTGGGCATTTGAAGGACAGTCATGTGTTAATATCAAACCCAGATGAGTGCAATTTTTAACACGCATGACATTTTCCCTGCTTTGGGGCTGACCAAGTGATTGCGGTTTGTCCTGAGACTTTCCTAGGCACCAGAAGCCCCACATGTTGGGAGCATCCATCCCAAATCCTGAGACAATGGAACAGCTGCTTACCTTGTGCTCATTTTGCCCTCAAACAAAATTAGAGGGTGGCCATCCTCGACTGGTGAACTACATTTCCCTTTACTGTCAAAGGTAGAAAATCAAAAGAATCCATTTAGAAGCCTTAGATTTCTGTTATAGCATTCGAAATCCACATCGATACAGGGTACCTGATGGACTTACCCAGAGTTATTGACTTAACTGAATATATTCTTCTTGAAATTAAACACTGGACACATCAACAATATTGTTTATTTTCCAGAAACAATGAAAGGAAGAAAACAATTGTGTTTTCAGCACTCTACAGATACATTTATTATTTTTAATTCTGTCTCTTGAAGTCACTGTTATTCAGTTTCTCATTCCTTGAATTACCTTATGTGAAAAAATTAACATTAAGGTCAGCCATGCATGCAACTCTTGATTTATTTTAACATCAGTTGCATGCATGCACATACACACACACACACACACACACACACACACACACACACACACACACACATATATATCTGTATTTTGTGGCATATTTGAAAATCAGTAAATCATAAGGAAGAAAAAAGTGGTGGTTTATTCTTCCAAGCAAATTCAGTACAACTGAATTACTATTTCAGTTCATAACATGACAAAGCCCACTGGGAATTTCCAGCTGCATAAGAGGTAAAAAAGCCAATTTTATTCAATTGTAAAACAAAGAAAATCACAGTCTAAAATGCCTAGTATTGAGGAAAAGCCTGATTTTGTCTGGCATTTAGTGAAAAATTCTAAATTTATATAGGTTTAAAAAATGAATGTCCCATCCTTATGTAGCCACAGAAGAAAAGAGAAGCTGATAGATAGTAAGCAGATTTTCCATGGCTCTTAAATTTTCATGTCCATAATACAGTGGACCTTTGACTTACAAACTCAATTCATTCCCAAGGGCTGGTTGTAATTCATGTTGGTCAGTTGAAGGCTCAGGCTCCTCTACACAGCCTTCAAAGTCTCTCTCCTTTCCACAGGTAGATTTCAGTGTCCTTAGACATTGGTCCAGAACTTATCAGTTTACCCCACAAAGGAGAGTGTTGTCATGTTCCTTCCAGAACTCTTTAGTAGCTAAATCTGTCTTAGACAATCTGAAAGCATGAGTGACTGGCATTTGGGTTTTAACTCAAGACTTTCTAAATTAAAACTAAATTCCTGGTCGTAACTCAAGTTATTCATATGTCAGGCTGGTCATAACTCAAGAGTCCACTATAATTTGTAGCGTTGATATCGTTTTCAGATCCAGTTGATAGTGGCACTGGAAGGTTGTATAAGTTCAAACAGTAATAGAAAACATCAAAAGTAGATGCAATTTGATCTTGGGAGAACTTGGATCTACCATATATTTGTACATCTTACAGAACAAGTCACAGGAAAGCTACATTTGTAGAAAAGATTAGAAATCTGAGTAAAATCTTTCCAAACATCCAAGAAGGCCAATAGTTTTCAGTGCTTTAGGTATGATGTCCTTTAGAAAGGTGACCCAGATACTGTGCATGCCAATGGATTGAGAAAACATATAATCTATAGGATTTGCGGTACTTTAGTACATAATAGAAAAATCATGGGGTTCAGAGTCAGTAGACTAAGATTCAAATCAAAGCACAACTTACTAGCTACATAAACCTGGGAAAACTGAGCTCTCCAGGCTTAACTCTCCATAGCCAAAGAGTGAGGGTGATTATACTTACCTGGTGGCACTGTGAATAATAATTACAGGTAACACTTCCTGGGTGCTTAGTGTATACTAACTAGGTGAGACACTGTGCTAAGTGCACTCAATGATCTTGTGAAATCATTAGAGTCACCTGATATGTATTCCGTTTGTAGGAGAGGGAAATTCAGGCTTATTGAGAGTAATCCTCCAAGAGGTTGAGACTTGAACGTAGAGCAATCCAAAGGCATGAGCATGTCCTCTTAATACATATTTATAAAGTAGTTTAATGAGCATGAGTTGGTACTGTCATGTCATGGCATGCCATGCCATGCTATACTGTGTGGTTCTCAAGCCTACCATGACCTGGAAGGATATCTATCCCCATGTTGGACTCAGTACCATTCAGTTAATGGGAATCTACCAGTGAAACAGTAAATATTTCTCAAGACTTTTGGCTCTCACATCTGCTACACAAGAAAGTTACCTGTCATAGGAAAGTCTAGAGCCATATGTTTTTTATGCTATTTCAGCCATTTGCAATTTAAAATGTTGAGTAACACAATTTCCAATGTCTACCTACCCCTAGCTTACCATCTCCCAAGAAGACCTATATTCTTTTGGCTCATTGTCATTTATGAGTCTGTTCTTTAACTATAACAAAAATCTTCCCAATATAATTTTAGCAGCTTTTAGAAATCATAAGAGAAATGATTTAAAAGGTGAAAAATTTTTTAAACATAATTTTATGGTTAGAACAGATTTTTAAAGCAGACAGAGAATCTAAAAAAGACATAAAGGCAAGCAATTTGGATCCTAATAATGACATCATAAACAATAACAGTGGCAACTCACATTTGCATGCTTGATATATGCAGACATTAATGAAATGTTGTGCATTAGGTCATATTATCCTCAAGGAACCCTAGCAAATGATTCACCTCTATATTAAGGATGGAATAACCCCTGAATCATAGAACGAGTCAGGAGCAAAAACTTTCAAATACAGGGCATCTTATTTCAAAGAACACTGCATAAGAACTAAACATTTCTGATGAGCAAAAACTCCTACCATACTCAATCTTGAGAGACACATGACAAATATAACCGATGAAGAGTTGATTTCATTAAAATAAAAATTATTTTTTTCCAAGTCATTACTCAAAAGGCACTTCACAGAAATGACAAGGAGTAAGGAAATGAAGTTTGAACTTTAATGATAATTAAGAAAATGTGTATTAAAATAACAAAATAATAATTAAAACCATGCAGCAGCTTAGACGACACGAGGGGCTGTCGGAGGCGTTCCCACTCGGTCGGGCACCAACTGTTGGTCCCCTTTTGTATTTCTTAAATGAACAGTAAGAATGTGAGGAATTTTAGTCTGATGTCCTGCAAGGAAGAGAACATTTGAGGCGCGTTGGCTTAAATAAGTCCAGGTTTACTTGGCTCACATAATTAGAAGATTAGAGGCAGGTGGCTGCCGGTTTGGTGGCTTAGTGTGGCCGTGATCTGTCGTGGTTCTCTTAGGCATGCCTTTCAGCAGTACTGCGCAAGGAGGGAGGGAGGAAGCAGAGCTGGCACACCCATCGCTCTGTGCGTAAACAAAAGCTTACGCTTACGTGATCACGCTCCAGCACACGTTGATTTCCACACGACTGGCCAGAACAGTGAAATACTTTTGTTGTTGTTGTTGTTGTTGTTTTGTTTTGTTTTTAAATCTTTATTGGTATATTACATGTACGCATCATGATTGCACTCCATCATGGGGATTTGTACCAGTATAAGACACAACTTCATTCTCATTTTTTCCCATAGCCCTACCCACTCTACTGCCCCCCCATAAAATTTGTTTCCTTACTTTTTTGTTACAATCTCATTATTTTTCCCCCTTCACCCTCAGAACAGTGAAATACTTAACACACAGCCCTGCGAGGGAGACTGGGAGCATCCTGATTTAATAGCATGAAGCGAGGCAGTGTGTGTGTGAGGGTGAAGAGTGACTAGGGGTTGGTTCAGACCAACAGTAGTGTCTGATCAACATTTAGAGAAAATGGTTTGCCAAAATGTACATCCCAATGACTAGATTGAATTATTTCCGAGGATCTGAGTGACTGCAGCTCTCAGACATTTCTCTACAGACATTCTGTACAGTGGTTCAACCACATTAAAAAACCATCTAGCAGTTTCTTACAAATTGAAAAACACATCTAAGAATTCCATACCT
Organism: Petromus typicus; assembly: GCA_004026965.1. NCBI lineage: Eukaryota > Metazoa > Chordata > Mammalia > Rodentia > Petromuridae > Petromus > Petromus typicus. Next base: position 119,952 of record PVIR01001414.1, on the reverse strand, counting down.
GAATATTTTTCCAAAATAAGTATACAGTGTGTCTATGAAAGACATTTTCAGACATATTCAAAGTAGTAACATTCATAAAAGCCCCGAAGGAGATACGGTTTAAGTGTCTATCAAAATGAAAGGCTAAACAACTTGTGGTGTGTCCATATAATGAAATACTATTCGACATAAAAATTTGAGAATAGGGCCGGGAAGTTAGCTCAGTGGTTCCGGCGCCTGTCTTGCAAGCGCAAGAACCCGGGTTTGATCCCCGGTAACCACATACCTATACTGGGTGTGGAGACTCACGCCCAGCAGCAATCAGTACCGCATACCACAGTGCGGGGCGTGGTGGCTCACGCCTGTCATCCCAGCACTCGGGAGGCAGAAGCAGGAGGATTGCTGTGATGTGAGTTTGAGGCTGAGCTCAGGGCCAGCCTTCAACCACAGGCCTGAACCACAGCCTGTCTCAAAAAAACCTAAAAAAAAAAAAAAAAAAAAAAAAAAATTTGAGAATAAGTGATTACAAACAACATGGATGAATTTCTTTTTTTCCTTCACTGACTTTATTGGTACATTTTAAAAACAACATATCTCGATTCTGTTTTTTCCCATTCCCCTGACTTCCCTACAGCCCTCCATATACATGAATTTTGTTTCCTTTTTTTGTTTCTACCATCACATTTTTTTCTTCTTTGCTTTCTCCTGCACCCCCCCCCCATTTCCTCTTTCCCTTAGAATATTTTCTTGCTATTTCACAATCCCTATCATATATTCTGGACCTTATTTACACTTTCAGTTTCTCAGTTTCTCTCACAATACAGTATTTACACATCTGTGTCATATTTATTTCACTTATTGAGTATGGCCTTAAGGTGCATCCAGTTAAGTATATATTTCTCTAATTTATCATTGTCTATGGCTAATACTACACTTTATTAAAAAAACACATCTTCTTTATAACATGGATAAATCTTAAAACTACTTTGACATAAAAAAACAAGGTCTTTTTTATCAAAGCATAGGCTGCCCCACACCCACCTCTTACACCAGAGTGACAGAAAATGTCTGCTTGGATTAGATGCTGGGAGCATGGCTGACCACCAAAGATAACTTGTGAATAGCCAAAGACTTTCAGTCCCCATATACCCACTGTCTCCCACCTTAGCAACCCTGCCCAGCCATCCTTCAGGCGCTCCCCTCATGCTACTAACCAAGCCAGTCAGGACAGACTGTGAAACTTCCAACCACCCAAAGGGGGGAAGGTCAGCTGCTTCTCACGAGGTAGGAAATAAAAGGAGCTCCCTTCTACCTCTCTGGTACTTGGTACCTCATAGTGAAGTGTGCTTGTGCCCTTCTGTGGAAGTAAAACAACCTTTCCATGCCAAGATCTTGTGGTGTCTGAGTGCTTTATTATCTGCACTGCCAAACTGAGTGTGGGTACGTATTCCTAACACTGAGAAACAGAAGCCAGATATAGTAGTGTGAATACTAAATGATCCATTTATATGAAATTCTAAAGTAGACAAAACTATGGTGATAGATAAGTGGCTTCCTGGAGTCAGAGGTCAGGGAAGGATTTTTTTTTTCAGATGCCATTTTCTACTGTTGGCATATGTCTGTGATACAGAATAATTGCATTCACCTTGGGAAATTGATATATATTGATGATATAGATATGAGATATATATATATATATATCTCACATCTTGATCACTTTGACTTCCCCTCTCCCACCTCCCCTGCCCCTTTTCCAGATCTCCTTTCTGTCTCCACAGTTTCCCCCTCCTGTTTCCCAGCATCTCTCTTTTATTTTGATCTTGAAATTGTTTACATTTTGAGTTTCTTATATGAACCCAACTCCTAGCTCTATAAACTCGGTGCTTTACCATCCGCCCTTCATGCATAGGCTCAGCACATCTTGTCCTTTACAAACTGATGACATTCTTGAGTCATTTAACCTATCAGAATCAAAAGGACGTCACTTTTGTCAGGCCCTAACAGATGATGATGATGATGGTGATAACACCTCATAAATGGAGCCTGGAAGTTATGAAGTAGAAGATCTCATGCATGTGCACTTGATAACAAAAGCTATTTGCAAACGACTCAGCCAGAGCCACAGTCTTGCAAAAAGGCTGCTGGCATTCTTTCATAGAAAATACTTCTGGTGAGAACATGTGCGTGGAACAGTCCATTCAACCTGGTACTAGCATCACCTTTGGTATTAATCTTTGTGATCAGTGGTTGCTTCCAAATATCTTTCTTATGTAATTCTTTTTTAAAAATTAACTTTATTGGTACATTTTATACATACATTTTGATCACATTCAACATTGAGAATTTGTACCTGTACATGACACATCTTGATTCTCATTTTTCCCATTCCCCTGCCCTCCCTACCACCTCACGCTCTATATATGAGCTTTGTTTCTTTTTTTTTTAACTATCATTTTTTTCTTGCCCTTCTTTACTTTTCCCTATCTGCCCATTCCCTTTTGCACATTTTCTTCCTATTTCACATCACCTGTAAGTACTTCATATTTTTTCTAGTATGAAAAACTAAAGGTGTAAATGAATGCCAAAATATATGATAGGTAAGGTCATGTAATTCTCTTCAATTTGCTTTTTAAAAATTTCCCTTGAATGTGCTCAAAGTTCACTATGTCATATTGCAAAGCTCTACTATTCTCCAATAAAATAAATCAAATTCATTAATCATTAGCAATATCTAATTATTATTGAGATTGGCACTACAAATATGAAATAACTGATGAAGAGCCTACATTCCCTCATCTGAGAACCAATAAAGGTGATATTCTTTGCCCTGTGACTCCTGTAGAAAGCAAAGTACCAACCTAAACCTACAATCTCTCTCTTTTCCCCCCCTCTTTCTCTCCTTCTCTTTCTATCTCTCTGTGTCTCACCCTCTCTGTCTCTCTGTCTGTCTGTCTGTCTCTCTCTCTGTATCTATCTTTCCCTCTCTCTCTCCTCCTCTTGGTTCAGTGGGAATCCTCTTCTGATCTGTTGGCTTTACCATATCTAAATAATAATAAACTCTAGTAAAACAGAAATATCCTGTATTAATTTTGTTGATGGTAACATGGATGTATACAAACTTCATGTTCAGAAGGTACACTTTATTGTATATACATACATTTTGTTAAAAATACACATATCCTTTATGTTAATAATTCTATTGCCAAAACTTTATTCTTTAGGTAGATTTACATGTGTATGCTAAGGTAAAAAGTCTTTGTGGTATTATGTGGAATAGCCTCAGACCCAAAAACTAAGTATCCATTATTAGGAGTAAGTAGCATCACCATGACACCTGTATAAGTATTCCTCCTCTCATGATTTTGAGCCAGATGCACCTTAGCATGCCATCTTGGTACCATTAAGTCAGGTGTAATGTTATTTAGCCCTTGCAAAAAATAGGAAAGTCTTATTAGGCTGAAAAGGAACATTAATCAAAGTAATATGAAGTCTAAAAGCAGGGTTCAAAATAATATGCATATTTCATTTCAATTTATGTTGATAAACATGAGGAGAGTATATTTTAAATATCATATATAAAATGTTTATGTACATGTAGAATACATTATAGCAAGAGTTGCTTCTGAGGAGGCCTGGAACTTGAGTATCTAAGGCAGACATAAAATGTAATTGATCTTGCATATCCTTTTATAAGCTTAATTATTATCTTTGTATAAAGATGTTAGTGTTTTAATAAAAAGTAACCAAGTGTTTTATAAATAAAATAAGATGAAGTTAAAATTAAACAGTATAGTATTTGGATAAATATTTTTGTCACTTCCTCAAATTGATAAAGCAATGGTCTTTCTTCTTATTAGATTTCCCACTATGCTTAAAAGCTTAAATAAAATGTGGTGTGAAATCAGTGTTTCAGTATCTAATACTGGTCAAATTTTTCAGTGGGTGATAGTCACCCAAATGCCTTTATAATGTAACAAATGTGGGAAAAGACAAAGAACATTCCCATCTGCTTTGGAGGTCTAGTGTTCTCCTATAATGCAGGGCCGGGGATTTAGCTCAGTGGTTCAGGCGCCTGTCTTGCAAGCACAAGGACCTGGGTTTGATCCCTGGTAACCACATACCATCCTGGCCGTGGAGACTCACCCCAGCAGCAATCAGTACCACATACCACAGTGCTGGACGTGGTGGCTCACACCTGTCATCCCAGCACTCGGGAGGCAGAGGCAGGAGGATTGCTGTGATGTGAGTTGGAGGCTCAGCTCAGGGCCAGCCTGATCCACAAAGCGAGACCCTGTCTCAAAAACAAAACAAAACAAAACAAACAAACAAAGAATATAATACAACATTGCCCCACCCATATCTACACACATTTATCATCATCATCAACTTGGGAAGTAATATTTTTGTCCTTACTTTATAGAGTAGCAAAGGAAGCCCGTGACAGTGATGATTTGATCAAGTTATAAAGAAGCATTAGAACATATATGTGTATATTCTCATTAGTTAATCCTACAGTTAAGCTTTATTTCAGCTGCATACTGTGTGTGTGTGTGTGTGACAGAGCAGTGAGGATACAGAGAGGGAGAAAGAGAAAGAGAGACAGAGAGAAGAGAGAAAGAGAGGAGGGAGAGGGAAAATGAAAAAGAGAGATTGAAGTATGGTTTGGTCATAGCTTCATATATTAATAAGAGGTTCAGAGGAAAAGAAATAAAACATATGAATCTCTTTTGTCTCTTATCTCAAATAAACATGAGGATGCTGATGATTATTAGATATATGGTAAAAACTGTGCAAGTGGTTAAGCCAGAGGATTGTAAGTGCTCCAGGCTTAAAATCCTGAGATGAAGTAAGATAGGACAGGTCAGGCTCTGCTCCATTAACAATTAACCCTACCTCAGTGTGGTGGTGTATGCCTCTAGACCCAGATACTTTGGAGGTTGAAGCAGGAGGATCATTTCAGCCTATAAGTTTGAGACTAGCCTAAGCAGCATAGCAAGACATTGTCCCAAAATAATTTTTTAAAAATTTCTTTAAGAAATCAACCCCAAAATCTGAGTCACATAAAAAATGAGATTTAATTTCTACCATGTTTTATGAACAAGAGATTTCAATGAAATTTCCAAGTGTATGTTGACCTGTTTCTTGGACCTAAGCTAACATAGGTACAAATATGTAGTACATCACCAGACATGATATCCATGGGAAGAGAGAACTATGGGGTTGGAAATAAAACTTCTCAGTTGGAAAGAGACACAAGTTACTTCTACCCCAACTCTGTTGGCCACCACTAGTCACATGTCTTTGTCCGATAGCAAAGGGGTTGGTTAATGGAATGTTTTCCGGGAAGAAGAGGCCCAGATATGGATAAATAGAAATCTCTGCCACCAGAATGAAAGCAAAGGCAGGAAAGAAGAAAGGTAAACTGTGATACAATGGAATGACAGCCACTTGGCCTGTCTACCTTGGTGTCATCTTCAAGGACCTGCCCAAAATTATGTGCCTCAGGCTGTTTTTGGCTAAGGGAGCAATCTTCATTATTGAATTTTGAGTTCTACTACAGCATTTATACCAGATTCATGAGGTGAATCTCCTTTTTTTTTCCCATACCCTGTCAGAGAAATGCATCCAGGGAAAGAAATACTTGTAAGGGAAAGGTGTATGTTAAGCTGAACAGTGGAGGAGTCAAACAGGAAGTATATGACAGAAATAAGTTTAAAGATGACACAAACACCTTTGATTCCATTGTTGGTCATTAGGGGAGAAAGAAACTACTTTGAGCAGGTCCAGAAAAATCACCTTGACCAAGTGAAGATCTGTACTTTAACTTCAAAATGATATCATTTCCAAAGTAGTAAGTTAAAAATAGCGAAAAAAAGCTGGATATGGCAGTGCCCCCTTTGTTATCCCAGTACTCGGGAGGCTGAGACAGAAGAATCACCATGAGTTCAGGCCAGCTTGAACGACATAGCAAGACCCTGTCTCAGAAAACCCAAATAAATAAATAAATAGCGAAAAACTGCAGTTAGAGATGCGTATAATGGTTGACTATAGAAGTATGAAGAGTCCACTAATTCACTGAGTTTGCTGACCATTATTCTCTCTTACCTATGAGTACAAGCTGCTATCCCAGCTGGAGCCTATGAATAAAGGGGAAGACAACTGGTTGCTTTTGAATAACACAATGAAATCAGGCACATGCTGAGCTATAAAGTAATACCTTTCTCTTGTGTCAGAGCTACCACTAAAGAAACTAAGGCAGGCTTGAACAAATATCAGGAAAGTGACCTCAAAATATCATAAGAAAAATGACGTTAGTGTATATCATCAGAATTAGAATTTTTAGGACTCTCGATATGAATTAAAGAGTGAAGAAATCCAGAGAAATTTATTCAAGAAAAATGTCCGAACGTGTGTAAGAATGAATTTTAATTTGTGCCTCCCATTCTGTGGTACCCTCTGAAACCAATGGCCCATGTTCATGGTGAAATCCAGAACCTAAGCATCACTGAAAGAGAAATAACAGAGTTAGAGCTTGTTTGGAACTTCATTCCCATATAACTGTCTACTTGGCCTGACTGGTGGCTCTTGAGAGAGTCTCCTCTCATGGCTGTATGCTTTTCACTTCATTCAGCGTTCAACCATGTTAACATCATTTTCCCTGACGATGTATTCCTATAACAATTACAGGCAATGTTTGAAGATCTCAGCTATCTCAGATAGTGGACAATACTTTGAATGAATAATAGGCTAACTAAAAAAACTTTAAAGGAAAATTAAGAGAATGACATGACCATAAAGAGAACAGAATGATTTTGATGTGCTTCTGGGGATCTGAACAGCCGTGTGTATGTGCAAGGCTGTGTGTACGCCCAGGGCTGGGCACATACTCATAAAAGATATGGAAAGGAACTAAGTTCTCACTTCTGGGTAAGTTTGGGCTCCATGCAACTAACAAGTATTCCAAAAGACCAAGGCCGAGCTGTAAACTGGTTTGTGGATGTTGAACACAGGGCCCAACACGTAGAGAAAACTTCTGCAAACATTTCCTAGGTGCTGTAGCAGGTCCCTGGTGGGAGTGGAAATGACAGGCCTATAAGTGTACCCTCCTGGGAGGGCCTGAAGATGTGTGTCTGGACCAGTGAGGAAAACCAGCAGTGATATTTGAGGAAATGAGGCACCTACAAAAGTCATCTAAGACTTTTCCAGTTGGGTTACCACCAGAAGGAAGTAAGTCAGTAGTGACCTGACAGTAAGATCAAGAAGAATAGAAACGCTGTAATCTTGTTTTAATTCACCTTTACAAAAAGAAAGCTCCTTTTTAATAATTTTCAGATTTAAATTTTGCCCAAATAGGTCCTGCCTGAGGAGTATGCAATAGTATTTATATGAAAGCATTTGGAACCTTGTTAATTACGCTGAGAATGACATCCTGAGGAAAATGCATGTTTCCTTGGATTTTAAATCTGCAAGCATCTACCATTTCATGAGACAAGCTCTTATTTATACAAAGGGTTGCTTTCCAACCTTCTGTCCACTTGGAATTCTTGAAGCACTCCATTGCGTTATTTTATCATGTGGTCATGTGTTTTAGGTTACTCTCGTCATAAACTGCAGCTGCACTAAAGAACTATGAACCCAGTCTACTTTAAATGTAATAAAATCTTCCACATGAAAAATAAACTAAACCATCCTATTGTGGTACATGTTTACTGTGATGACAACACGGGGATGGAGGTGTCTGGGGTTTTGTGTTTTTAGTAGAATGTTTGGGGTTTGAAAGCCACCTGAAAAGTTGTGGCTTCCAGAAGTCCACTAGGACTTCAGTACAGCAAGATTGAAGTGATTTAGTCTCTAGGAAGAAGGAGGAGAAGGAGACCAAAGGGATCACGAGCCCTCACCCTCACCCTTTTCCTTCTTGTGAGTGATCAAGGCAGCCAACTCTCCTGAACCAGCCACCTCACCCATATAGGGCTTAACTTTTCATCACTTCTGAATTGCTTAGAATTGAAAAGGTTTATGTTAAAATGGATTTGGGATTCACAGATTCCCTAAAGTTTCTATCCAGAATCTGCTGTTGGGGCAGATTTAATGAAAATAAGAAAGAACAGAAGAGAATTTCCAGAGAACAAATAATCTGGCCCAAATGTACAGATTTTGTAGATCATTCAAGTCACTTTCATAAGTTTCATATAACTAATATGGTCTCCAAGGAAAACTTGTTTAGTAACTCAAGAAGCTTCAAGCTTACTTTCTTTCCCACAATGTGACTGTTATGCTGGATTGTCAACTTGATTGGTTTGAGAGTTGCCCAGAGGAATGGTGGAATATACACCTGGGTGTGTATGGGTAGGTCATGGAGCCATGACCTTTGGTGCTGTATCTGGTCTCTGGTCTCCTCTTCTCGGGTTCTGTTCTCCTGTTCTACTTCCAAACTATCATGAAATGAACAACTTTGCAACCTTCTGTCATTATCTTTCTGTCTTGGATCTTCTCCTAGACTGAAAGCTCTGAAACTGTGAGCCAAACTGAACCCCTCTGCCTTTAAGTTGCAGGTGTTGGTTACTTTGTCTCAGCAGGAAAGCCCATTGAAATACATAGTATGGGAAAAGTAATCTTCTATGAAAGCCTAGTCCACTGGTGATAAACCTGTGGTGTGTGTGCCACGGAAGGTTGTTTGTATCAATGAAAAAGGTCATAATTACTGGCCTAGTCCTTCACTTTCTGCAAGTGTGCATCCACAGTAGACTACCACTATCAACAAAACCATCACCACCAACACCACCACTCAAGGCCTGGAGCAGTGACTTCCTGAGAACACTACCAAGAAGGCATCTGTCTTCTCAAAAAGATTTAACACCATAACTTAACACACATGCCTGCATATATGTACATACTATATCAACTTTTCTATGGTTGACACAGAATATCTGACACAACTTTCAAGGGGGCAGGGATTAATCTGGCTCACAAATGCAGGGACATTTGTCTGTGGTCACTTGGCCCCAAGGCAAAAATATCATGGCAGAATGAAGTACCATGTTAAAAATGCTTAGTTCATGACAACTGGAAAGCAGGACAGGGGGACAGTGCCAAAGAGGAAAGGGTGAGGGCTAGATATCGATCCCAAAGTAATACCCACACACTGTGACTTGCCCAGACACATTCAAAAGTGTGTTCTGTCAAACCCAAAGCCAATGAAGTTGATGCAAACTTAACTGTCACACCCACACAAGGTGTTTTTATTAATGTTCTTTATCAAGGATGGTACAGAGATTGATAGAAAATGGGATAAAATGCACCAGAGCTGAGAGAAAACTGATGACCAGCTGAGTCTTCAGTAACTCTGTCCTATTTCTTGAATGGGTTTGCAGGGGACAGTAGTATTTATTATGACCAAAGCAGGCTGTGAAGAGTTAACCCAACAACTGGCTTGTTTTGAGGAGCGAGTCTAGCTGAAGTCCATGGAGCCAGGTCAGGGTAATTCACACCCAAATTCCATTCTCACAACTAACATCTTTTAACGAGCAGGAAAGTGTTTTAATTACAACTATATATTTTGTCTATTCTCTTCCTAATTCCAGAATGCTTTGTCTTGTCCTTTATGAGATTTGTTTACATTAATTTCCATAGAAACTGCACGTAGCTAGCCTTTATACCAATTGATTGCCAATAAAAATCAGTGCCTGGGACTGGCAAGCGCCTTTGTCAGTTGTACTGGTACTGGTTGTCCTGGCACCTCACTTTCTCTCCTAGTTTTGTCTCTTAGTGTATTTTTTTTCTCTGGCCTGTATTGCAGACTGGGCAGGTGGAGACCAGAGATTTACTGTAAGAGTCTATCAATTGGCTCCAATTGTGGGGGTTCAAAGAATAAGAGATCTTCTGCTTCAATAAGGCTACTCAAAATAAAAGGGTTTTTTCCTTAGGCCTACATGGCATACTGGGCAGGAGGATACTGGAACCTATCTGCAGTGTATGTTTTCAGTAGTAAATGTGTGTGTCTAGCTGAGAAGGGGACCAGAGAGCAGAAAAAGGAAATGGGAAATATCCTTTACTAGGACAGGTAACTATGGATTGAAATTATACAAACTATGCCCAAATAAAACTCTCCTTCCATAAATTGTGGGTGTTAGGTATTTTTTCCTCACGACAAAGATAGTAACTAAGGGAGATTTTGATACCAGTGAAAGTGGGGTCGTTGCTGTGACAATGCCTGAGCATGTGATTTTTGTGCCTTTGAAACTGGCTCATGGAAGGAATTTGGAAAACTCTGGAGATGCTAGCTGGAGAAGCAGCTCTGGAATGCTGTGATCTGTGCTTGATGGAGATTCAGTCAGAGCTCAGAAGACTTGAATATTGATTAAGAGGCAGATGGTAAAAACCAGGTTAAGAAGGTTTTAGTTCGGAGCAAAGATTCCCTTAACCGTTGAACTCTAGACCAAGTTTGTTACACTGTGGCAGAAAATTTGACTACATTTTTCTCATGTCCTGAGACTTTGTGGGAGACTGAGATTAAGAATGGCAAAATAGTAGTTATGAGAGAGGAAATTTCAAAGCAGTCTAAAGTCGAAGTTGTGGCATGGCTACTGTCAGGGGTTTTTAGCCAGTTCTACAATGGCAATCAAGAGCAAACAGCTCAGCAGAGTGATTTTTCAGGTTTTGAGTTTCATCAGAAGTAAAGCTTCTGGAAAGTTAGTCCCGGCAGGGATGGAGGTGAAGAGAGCTTGGTTGCTGAAAAGCTTAGCAAAGAGACCAAGTACTTTGGGTGAGGTCAGTAAGAAAAAGGCTTATGAGCACATAAAAAATCCATAAGACTCCATCCTTTGTAGGCTGAAAAATCACAGAAGTGAAGGACTGCTTTGAGAAGAGAGCTTTAGGACGTTGTACTACAGGGGCGGTGCCACCTAAGCCCTTTGGAATTCATGTCTTGCCACAACTTGCTCTGCATGCTGGACATGGAGTGACAGGATTTAATGTTTTCCCTAGTAAGTTTTAGTCTTGCTTTAGTTACATTGGTTTATAGCTCCCTTATTTCTCCATTTTGGAATATGAATATTTACCATGTGTCTTATATCTTGGCAGTGTGTAACTTCCCTTTTTGATTTTTTTTTTTTTTTTTAGTTTCAGGCTAAGAGTTTGTTTGAGTCTCAGAGGAAACTTTGGATTTGGTTTTTTAACAATGCTGAAACTATAAGCACTATGGCAACTCTGAAATGAATTAAATTCATTTTACATAAAAAGCTAAACACGTACCTTTAGGGAGCCAGGGGCAAAATGTTATGGATTGTATCTAGATGGTCCCTAAAACCTCATGGGATCGTGGTCAGGACCTTCATTAGGTGATTAGATAGTGAGCGCTCAAGGCTGACTTGCTGTTAGGAGGTGGGTCTCTGTGGGCGTGGCCCAGAAGGCTTCTATCTCCCTTCCTGGGCCCTCCCTTGGCTCTCTGCTTCCTGGTCACCATGAGATGAGCAGCTTTTCTCTGCTCAGCTCTTTCTACTACAGCCTTCTGTCTTGGAGCCAGCTGACTCTGGACTGAAACCTCTACAAACTGTGAGTCAAAATAAATCTTTCCTCCCTTAAATTGAGGGGGTGAGGTATTTTATCCCAGTGACAGAGACAACTCTTCAAATTCTAAATGTCTTATTAGCTCCATTCTTATTTTTATTGTATATTGGCCAAAGAAAATAACCACTTTCATGAAATACTTTACCCAGTGTTAAGTAAAGACAGGCATCAAAGCACCTCAAAAGCATTTGATGTGAGCACAAGGGACCCAAAGAATCCTTTGTTTGTGTCACTTTGGTTCATATGTGTTCATGAGTACATGCACATACATACACACACATGCACAGGCTTGTCTATGTGTGGATCCTGTATATACTCATAGAATTCCATTTTACATTGAAGACTTTGTAAAGGAACTATGATCATCATTACATATGCAGTAAAGACAGGAATCATAGCATTGCTTCAGCTACAGGCAAGATTTTGTGAAAGATCCAGATGTATTCAAAATGTTTCCTCCAAAGCACAGGGGTATGGTCTCTCTAGCCTGATTCCACTGAGTTACAGCATTCTAGGCACGTTGCCTCTGCTTAAAACTTCACATTATCCTTGAATATCAAAGTTTAGAGCTGGTTTGCCTCATTCATATTTGTGGACAGCCACTGACAAGGGCCATAACTGTGAGGAGTTTAGAACCATGATGAACTGTGTTCAGTGATGCCTATGTAGGAGTATATTCATATGTATTCTAAATACATGCATTCCAATTTATAAATTATATAAATGAATATTTCACATATTGTAAAACATAGAATAGAGAAAAGATAGAGAAAATGAATAAATTTTAAATAGATTGTTTTGCTGTGATGGCATTATTATGGGTGAGGGTCCAATTCACTCAGAGGTGAAGGTTTTTCTGTATTGTAAGTAATTTTCAATATATGTGTTACATGGATTTTTTCCTTTCACTTTCTTTTTTCCTCTTAAGAGACTATTGCCATGTACATCATCTTCAAACTCACGATCTTCCTGCTTCAGCCTCCTATATGCCAGGATTAGAGGCATAGGTCACCACACCTGTCTATATGGATTTCTTGATATTAAATATTTGTAGTTAAACTGTCTTCAACTCTGAACCGAGAGTTGTAGTGTGGCTGATGACAGTATACCTAAAATAAGAAAAGTATTACTTTGGATGATTTCTTATTATTAACTTGAGATTGAAATAATGGTATTCTTTCAACCATGATTTCCTCCAGAAAACATAAAACCACTGGCCACTAAACGAGCCTTATTCTAGTTAAAATTAGATGATACATGCTATTGACTGGCTTAACTATATTGTTATAAAATGCAGTGCACTGCAGAGTGAAGATGAGTATCTGACATGATCACTCAGTGTAGGATGTCAGTGGAAAAATGTAAATGGTAGTGAAGGACTCAGGACCCCAAAATACGGCCTTGGCATTTGGGATACAGCAGAAGCAGGAGGATCACACTCTCATCTTGTCATTATGCTTCCTCAGATTAGGCCACAGAAACTGGGAAGGTCACTCCCTGCCCTTCTCCCACTCTTCTCTCCTTAAAAAGTTGTCAAGACCCTACTTTGAGCAATATCTTCCTTATACTAGGAGGAGAGAAACTCCCTTATCTCTGACAACATGAGAAACAGAAGAATCTGAACAACTCTTGCTGTTTTCCCCGATTTATCACTGTTAGATCGTATCCTTTTGTCCTCTGCTCATGATTCTTTCTCTCTGTCCATTCTTGATCAAACCTAAGCAAAAATATATACAAGTTTGCTTGTCTTTGAACTTTCATTTTTAAAGGCCTCTGTATTATGTAAAATTTATATTGAATAAATATATGTATTTTGCTCTTTTGAATCTATTTTGTTATAAAGGCTTCAGCCACAAACTTAGTAACGACCTAGAAAAGAAATCTTTTCCTCCCCTACATTACTACAGTTTAATTTCTTATGTCCTAGATAAAATAAATACAAATAAATAATTTAAGGGTGTTTTTTCCTTGTACACCAATAAATTCTCTTGCTTGCCCTCAGAGGTGCACATACCCAACTCTGGAAACCAGGGATTTGGGCTCTCAGAAACCTCTAGGATGAACTACTTCTCATCAAATAAGTGTTCTCATGTTTTTCCCCCAGAGATACCTTCCCCTGGAGTAGCCTCTTAGCTACTTAGCTAGTGGCTTAGCTTTCTGTGTTACCCATTTTCTTTCATTTGGAAAATAGTTATCTTTTGATTAATTTAAATTTGGCTTACTAGCAACTTCTCTGCCTTCAGTGGAGTGGCATGGTTATGATAGACCATGGTGCTGACAAGTACACCCTACCCTTCTTCAAACTTTCCAATTACCGTCTGCATTGCTAAAATGGATGACTACATGCAATAGTTGGCTTGAGAAATTGAGTGAAAATTCCTACTTTCCACCACAAAAACACGACAAATTTTTCTAGTTCCTGTTCACCAAACTCTAAGCTACTTAAATAAATACTATATGTGAGCTAGAAAATATAGCTCTTCTGTATTAATTTTCAAGATGAAAGGATGCAAAGTATAAAATTATTTCACGAAGCTGTTTCAGTCACAAAAGGACATCTAAAACCTATATGATTATAATTATAGCAACTGAAATATTCTTCTCAATCTAGAGAAAATATGTGCAGAAAATGATAAGCAATGAACAGATTATTTTAAGTACTTTCTCTGTATCAGTATTTTGTTTTATGACTTATTTAGTCTTTTAAAAATAAAATTCTTTTAAATGGTTGTGATTTATTCCCATATTAAGGGAATAAAGCAACAAACTGTGCTTTAAGGCAAAAGAATGCGTCTAGCTTTTTGTAAGCCTTAAGGGACCTTGCACATATAGTTTCATTGAGAATCTTGAGATGGGATTCTCCAAGTAAACCCAACATAGTCACAAGAGTTCTTGTAACCAAAGGAAAGGCAGAAGAGTCATCGGAGGAAATCTTGGGATCAGAATGATGTCAAAGTGACCCACTGGTGGAAAGAGTTAACTATCATTTGAGTTTAAAGACAGAAGATGGGCTGTTAGCTGAGGAATGTGCATGTGCGGCATGCCTTCAAATCAGAAGAGACAAGGAAAGATGCTCTCCTAGACTTTCCAGAAAGAATGTAGCCCTAAAGACATCTTTTTACATTTTTTTTTCCTCAGCACTGGGAATAGAAGGGCTTTCATGCTGAGCTATATCCTCAGGACTTTTTATTTTTCATTTTGAAAAAAAAAATTTAGACAAGTCTTCCTAAGTTGCTAAATTGCCCAAGTTGGGCTTGGACTTACAATCTTCCTGCCTCAGCTTCCCAGAGGTCTGGCATTGTAGATGTGTGTCACCATGACTGGATCCAGACAACATCTTGATTTTAGGCCAGAGAAATCCATCTAGACTTTGGACTTCCAGATTTATAAAATGATAAATTCACTTAGTTTGAAGCCACTAAATTTGCAATAAATTGTTACAGAAGCTTAAAAAATCTAAGATATATATATTTTTTGAGACAAGGTCTCACTTTGTAGTTCAGGTTGGCCCTGAGCTCAGCCTCAATCCATATAATTGTCATTTTACAATATGTACTTCTAAAACATCATCAATTGTTCTTTCACACCAAATGTCTTTAACATTTCGTCCATGACAAATTAATTAATGTAAATGGATAAGACTACCAAGTTTTTGTGGAAGACTCTAAGTTCATATGAGAAAACATACCTATTTGACACAAAGCAAGAATTTTACTGTAAAAAAATTAAGTCCAAGTCTCCTTTTTATTAAGAACAAAGCATACAGGACCGTGCTCTATAAGTAATGCATATTGAATATATATTGATGTACACCAGTTCAAGAAATTTAGACATCCAGGAGGTGGCCTTTAGACCTACAGATTATTTTTTTATTTTAGTAAAATATAATTTTGTTTTATTTTTAAAATTCCTTTTGAAATAGATACATTTTATATACACATCATGATCACACTCAACATAGAGAATTTGCATCAGTATATGACTTGACTTGATTCTCCTTTTTTCCATTCCCCTTCCCACCATACAACCCCCCTCCCCTATATACATAAGCTTTGTTTCCTTTTTTTGCCATCACAATTTTTCTTTCCCCTCATTATTTACCCCTACCCCCATTTCTCTTTGAATACTTTCTATTGTATAATATCTATCATACATTCTAGAACTCATTTACATTTTCAGTCTCTTATATCAGACAAAAGATATGGTATTTTCACATCTGTGACCTATTTATTTCACTTATGAGTATGTCCTGAAGGTATGTCTATTTAAGTGTGAATGACTCAAACTTATCGTTCTTTATGGCAGAGTAATACTCCATTATATATATATATATATATATATATATATATATATATATATATATATATATATATATATATATACACACACACACATCTTCTTTATCCAGTCTCCAGTTGATGGGCATTTGGGTTGTTTCTAAGATTTAGCAATCACAAACTGAGCTGCTGTAAACATAGGTGCACATATGTCGCTGTGATATGAATCTTTTAATTCTTCTGTGTGTATCCCTAGCAGAGGAATAGCAGGGTCAAATGGGACATCTAATCCTAATTTTTGGGGGATTTTCCACATTTGTCTCCATAGTGGTTCTACCAGTCAACATTCCCACTAACAATGGAGAAGGTTCCTTTTCCCCCACAGCCTCACCAACATAAGATACTGGCAAACAATACAGAGAATAATCAAGAAGATCATACACACTGACCAAGTTGGATTCATCCTGGTGGTGCAAGGATGGTTCAACATATGTAAATCAATAAACATACTACACTACATAAACAGACTCAAGGGCAAAATTCTATGGTCATCTCAATAGTTGCAGAAAAAGCATTTGACAAAGTGCAACACCCATTCATGACCAAAACCCGTAGATGGGCTTTATCTCAACCTAATACAAGCTATAAACGAGAAACCAACAGCCAGTGTCACTTTAAATTATCAGAAACTGAAACATTTCACGCTAAGATCAGGAACAAGACAAAGGTGCCCACTTTCACCACTCCTGTTCAACATAGTGCTAGAAACATTAGCCACAGCAATTAGATAAGAGAAAGGAATAAAGATAGGAAAAGAAGAAGTCAAACTGTCGTTTTTTGGTGATGACATGATACGCCATATAGAAGATCCTAAAAACTCAACCAAAAGACTGCCAAGCTTAATCACCAAATTTTGTAGTGTAGCTGGATACAAAGTCAATCCTCAAAAATTGGTAGCCTCTGTATACATAGACCTAAAGATTTGCCTTTGCTTTAGAGTGTGATGATTGGCTGTCTGAAACTCTGATCATACAATGAAGACAGGACGGTAGCTTCAACCAAAGGATGGTGTTGAGAATAAAAAGTAAAGCAGTGATTGAAACTGTTCCAAGCAATATGGTTGGTTCTGATGGCTGCAAAACTTTGCACTTTGACCAACAGGCATTGAAAAAAGCTCATGGCTCTTTGCTGTCTTGGCAGTAGATTCTTGCTTTGTTGAAAGACAGAGATCTCTGGCTTTGGAAGGGAGGTTACTCCAGCAGACGTGACTTAGATTGAGTAGAAGCTCTCTGTTGATGATAGTGCAGAGAATTTTTGCACACTAATTTTCTTGGATCAGAAAGGAGGCATTAAGAATTAGCTGAATACTTTGGGCTAAAGTGAATGGAGGCACTGCGAGCAAGTGTACAATTTCTGTCAAATACAAGTTTCTTCATATTTCTCAATCAATTTTCCAAAGCTAGAATAAGGATATCTGGGTTCTTGAGATAATATCCCCTTCCACATCAAGTACAGTGACATTTAGTTTCCCTTGAGGAATGTTTAAGTTGTGAGGTCCCCCCGAAGTAGCTTTAGAGCCAAGAAAATGTCAGTGATCTTTCTGCTTCACCCTCGAGACACTATAAAATCCAGGCTCTGATTGGTTGTTTGGGCGACACTTAGTCTTGTTTTGATGGAGTTTGATAAAACAAGTAAGAAGATCCATTTTTCCCAGGCCCCTGAAAGCCATGAAGTGGTAAGAAAATTGTATTAGACCATGTTTCTCCTGCCAGGACATAGAGTTCTCCAAGTAGTCTGATATCCCCCAAGGGATGGTCGAACCTTTCAGCATATGGTTAGTTAATCTAGTTTATGGCGGGTTATCACTGGGTCGACTGGGAGGTCAGAAGCCACAACATGAATATGAGAAGTCTGAGCTTCGAGGTATAAATTGTAAGATAACTTTTAAGAATTTGGGTTGGCAGACAAGGGACATCTAGGGCAAGGTTAAGAAGGGGAACACTCTTAAGGTACTGTTTCTTCCCTGCTTTATTTTGACAGCTTTTCTATATGTTACTGTTTCTCTTCTAAGAGATCAGGATTACCTGCCTTTCTGATATGAAATTTACCCTCTGCATTTACATTTCTGCAGTTGGTAGGAGATGCTGTAGAGATGTATTCCACAGAAATGTCCTCCGCACATCACTGACTTTAAGCTAAGACTTGGAACCCTTGATTTAAAGCAAGATATTTCTTCTGTTTAAAGTATCTTGAGAGAGATGTTTGGAAACAACAATGTAAATTATGAGTTTTGTGTGAGAAAAAAACAAATACATGCTGGTACTGTAATAGAGTTTTAGATGTGAAGCTGAATAACACAGGCAGGTTGAGGTGGCAAAAGGATGCTTGGCATTTCCTGTTGATCAATTTATCTTCTCAGTATAATATTCACCGGGAAAATTTCTCATTTACAAAAGACCTTTTAAAGTTCTCGTATGTGTTGAAAATAAAGTCATATTCTGCTGCCTTCTAAATAAGAAAAACTGAAAGATGACATATTGAACCTAATAGGACCTTGTTTTCTCTCTTTTCTATTTAATTCCTTATAAGTCTCCAAGTCACACTATTTGCTTTGACAATAACAAGCCCAGGCACTTAAGAAACAAATGAACTAACTGAATTCCATGGCGCCTGACAGAGCACTGAGAAAAATGTAAGCTCAAATTGGATTATGGGATTTTTAGCATGAGACAAAAGTAAAGAGGCAGATGGAAGCCAATCCAGATTTCTCATGCTGGATTTGAAGATCTTGGAGCTTGAAATAACAAATCTTGGTTCCAAATAAACTTATTAGGGAATTACGGAAAGAAGATAAGCATAGAATGTTATGTTGAGAGGACTTCGTCAACAATAACATTTGGAAATCTGGACACAGAAACTTATAGAGTGATACAGAGAACTTTTCTTTGTGTGTAGAGGCAAAATTATTAGAATTTTCTGCATTTACTATAAAATGCCTCTATTTTATGGAATTTCAGATATGATTTACCTCATATGGAACAACAGAGAAACTACATTTTTTTAGTTTCATTTGTTTAATTTTTCTTTTATGGACTATACTTTTGTTACATATAAAAATAATTGACACAAATAATATCCTAGAACATTTCCCTCCATGGGATAATAGAAAATTATGGTGAATGTTTATATTCTTAATAACATTACAGTAAGAAAATACATTGCCAAGAATGATGGGGCAAATATGGTCAAAGTGGAAGGGAGTGTTTCAGAGGTTATTATTGCCAGTGTCTATTTTACATAAATACTTTCAAAAATTTAAGTATTCACTGTATTTTGTGATCATGCCCCACATATTATCTTCTAAATGTTTTATCAGTAAATTAATACAAATTACAAATACATGTATATTCTTTTTTTTTTTTTAAGGTTTTTTTTGAGACAGGGTCTCACTTTGTGGTTCAGGCTGGCCCTGAGCTCAGCCTCAAACTCACTTCACAGCAATCCTCCTGCCTCTGCCTCCTGAGTGCTGGGATTACAGGCATGAGCCACCACACCCGGCACTGGTATGTGGTACTGGTTGCCGCTGGGGTGCACCGACCAGGGATTGAACCCAGGTCCTTGCGCTTGCAAGACAGGCGCCGGAACCACTGAGCTATATCCCCGGCCCATACATGTATATTCTTTAATCCACTTGGAGTTGAATTTTATGTACAGTACATGGTGAAGGTGGAATTTCTATTTTTATGTGGATATCTATTATTTTTTATTGTTGAAGACACTATCTTCTTCATTATGTATTCCTTTTTTTCCTTAAATCTTTATTGGTACATTTATGAATACACATCATCATCACATTTAACATTGAGGGTTTGTACCAGAATATGACACGACTTGATTCTCATTTTTTCTCTTTTCCCCTCACCCTGCAACCCCCCATTCACATAATTTGTTTGCTTTTTTCTTTATTATTACCACATTTATTTTCCCCTCGTTATTTACCCCTATACTCTCTTCCCTTTTAAATGTTTTCTATTTCACATTATCAACTATACCTACTACAAATCATTTACAACTTCATTTTCTCATACCAGAGAAAAGATATGATATTTACACATTTTTGACCTGTTTATTTCACTTATGAGGATATCCTCAAGGTACGTCCATTGGAGTAAGAATGACTCAATCTTATCACTTTTAATGGCAGAATAATACTCCATTCTATAAAAGAACCACATCTTCTCTATCCAGTCTCCAGTTGATGGATATTTGGGTTGTTTCCAAGATTTAGCAATCACAAACTGAGCTGCTATAAACTTGGGTGCACATATATCGCTGTGAAATGGATCTTTGAATTCCTTTGTATATATACCTAGCAGAGCAATGGCCGGGTCAAATGGGACCTCCAATCCTAGCTTTTTGAGGAATCTCCACACTGATCTCCACAGGGGTTGTACGAGTCTACAGTCCCACCAGCAGTGGAGAAGGGTTCCCTTTTCTCCACAGCCTCGCCAACATTTGTTGCTGGCTAAAATGTCTTTATTTTATGGAATTTCAGATATGATTTAACTCATATGGAACAACAGAGAAACTACATTTTTTTCTTAATAAAGACATGATTTAAGTTATATTTAATGCATATAAATATACAAACATATGATTTAAATTCTATTACAAATGCGTATGCACACATGCACACGTATATGTGTGGTTTAAGGTCTACTCATTATATCACTACGTACATGAGGTGTAAATGTTTAATTTTTTTCAAGAAGGAGAAAGATTGATTAGATAGCTCTCAGATCACATGCCCGGGAAGTGACTGGGCTGTGTTCTCACATGCAGGGAGAGAAGACAACAGTGAAGCCCGCCTGCCTGTCTTCTCCTCATCAAAACTGGGTTTTTTTTCATGGAAACCATCTCTTCCTCCTGAAAGGAAAATATGGGCCCTGGATGCAAACCAGTAGAATACAAACGGCTTTCCTTACATTCTTCAGTCCTTTCTCAAAGGGCCAACTCTGGGCATAGAAGGAGCAGAGGCCAGGGCCTGGCTGTTCCCTCTCCTTGACACGTCTAAGTGACTTTATTTATAAGTAAGACCAGAATCAAAGCAGTACTATTAATGTCAGGGAACAAAATACAGGTTACAAAATAAAGACACAGAGGGCAGGGACCGGAGTCAGAGAGCATTCCAGGAGAGAGAAGTTGGAAGAGCTGGTTTCCACCCAGTGCAGAAAGTGTAGCTGGACACCTGTGCCACGAGGCCTTCCATCCGCTCCCCACTGGCAGCTGGAGAGTGGAGAAATGGCCATGGCCACTGCAGTGCACCTGGATCCCTATCTGGCCCCTGGCTTAGGGACTTCCATGGTTTGCCCCAGTCTACTCCCCACCTTCCACATTGTCCATGTGAAGAAGCTCTTAACTCTCCTTTCAAACTCCTCTGAGAATTTCTTCACTATCAGGAGGTTGTCTTCATTCACTGTGGGCCACATGATGGTCAAAGACTAGAGCATGTCACACATGCAAACCACAGTCTCTAAGAGTGTGTCGCCAGGGTGATCCATCCAAGTCATCTTTATGGTCCCTGGGTCCCCTGGCAAGCATGAAGTCAGATCATTGATCATAATGCAAGGATTGTTGTGGGAAGATCACATGATACTATTTGGAACCTGATTTTCCTCCTATTATCTCTGTGGCTACTTATTTATGGGAGATTCACTTTCCTCACTAATGTGTGGCAATATGATACTGATATATTACCTAGGCATTTAAATAACATTAGATAAGACACAACTTACATTTAAGACAAAACTCAACATATATTACATGTCACTATTATTAGAGTACTTTTAATCATAACTGTAAAAAATAACTAATGGAAATAGTGCATTTTCCAATAATTGCATCTTCCAAGAAGTGCATTATTGAAAATTAAGATTTTTATTACTTCATGAACACAAAATTTCCTTTTTCCTTTTAAAAATATACATTTTGGACTTTGACACAAGATAGACTGGTACTTTACTGGCACAGACTAATGTGTTGATGCAGAAAAAAAGGATGGGCCTAAGTTGTGACTGACCCCTCAAGAGGACACCTGTATTTGGTTCCCTACTGTCTAGTTTCCAAAGCAGCCCATGCTTGGGCCAGGCTGCAGTCAGTGCCCAGGCTGTCTGGTGGGGGTGGGGCACAGGTTGCAGCAATGCAGCAAGGCAGCAGGGGACTATCGTCACTTTCATTATTTCAGTTCAGATTGGTGAGGATGTGGCAGTTCCAGCTGCCTTAAAATCAGTGTCAGAATCAGAAAAGAAAGCCCCATCCTGTCATAAAGGCTCGTGGAACAAGACCTGGCTTTCCATAGAAATTCCATAGAGAATTGATATTTAGGATGATCCATGCTGAAGTACACTTTCAAGGGCAAGAGCACAAAGGAAATGCACCCAAACACCACTCTCTGACCAGTCCATCTAGTGGTAGTGCTATTTACTAAGGCCTCAGAGGCCCTTTCTGCATTCTCAACAGCTGCCAGGAAATAAGTAAAGAGAGTTTCAAGGGCCATCCATGGAAGAGGTTTCAGAAGCCAGGCCACTCGCCATGGGCCCACTCTACTCCCTGGCCTGACTCACCTGTTAAGGAGCTTAGAAATGTGTAGATGTTAGCCCAAAAGGGCTCGACAAGCACATGATATTGTTTCTGCCAGGCAAACATTTTAATATCTGAAAAGGATGTGATGGATCTTGAAATAGGATAGTACTTGAAAACAACTGTATAAATGAGGTTCTCTTTATATTTTTTTAAATTTTTTTTATTTTTTTGAGACAGGGTCTCACTTTGTGGTTCAGGCTGGCCCTGAGCTCAGCCTTAAACTCACATCTCAGCAATCCTTCTGCCTCTGCCTCCCAAGTGCTGGGATGACAGGCGTGAGCCACCATGCCCGGCACTGTGGTATGTGGTACTGGTTGCTGCTGGGGTGAGTCTCCATGCTCAGTATTGTTATGTGGTTACCGGGGATCGAACCGGGCCCTTGCGCTTGCAAGACAGGTGCCGGAACCACTGGGCTAAATCCCTGGCCCTATATTTTGACAGAACAAAATGTATACCTTTTGACAAGAAACTAAAAGTAATAAACACTCATGAATTCCAGAGAGACCCATTCTTACCATGTCAACTTTCTATGCCTCTTTCTTTCACGCCTCTCTCTTAAGCTGCTCCCCTGAGGTTTTGAGGTCAGTATGGAGTCAGTGAGTGACTGAACTAGCAGCAAAGAGGGTCTTGGGAGTAATGCGGATGGCCATCTCCATCTTCTAGACACTGTTAATCAATGTTAATCAACAGTATTTGTTATCAGAAATATAGCTGAGACATCACCAGGGTTACAGTCTTGAATTGCTTCCTGTCACAGTTTAACTGGAGTAGGCAATTCTTTCTACTCAGATTTTCTGAAGTGAATGTTCCTCAGCTTGGTTATATACAAGAATCATCTGCTGTTGCATAGTGGACAGAATCTAGGATGACCCCACTGACCTTATCCTCCTGGTGCTACCGTTGTGTAGATTCTGTCTCATATGTGTGCAGGAACTATGACTTGCTTCTAAGCAACAAGATATTGGAAGGGTGATGAGGTGTCACTTCCGTGATTACACTAAGATTCTAGCCCCTGTTTTTCTGGGAGTCTCTCTCTTCCTGGCTTTAATAACTCCAACTACTATGTTGCAGAGGCTCACCTGATAAGAAGCTAATGGCAGTAGAAAAGTGTCCAATAAAGAACCCAGACCCTTGGTCATAAAATGTTTGAATAACTGAATTCTGCCAATGATTAGAGTAAGCTCAGATGTGACTCACCCCAGCAGACTACTGGACTGCAGCCTCATGAGACCAAGATATGGAAGAATCAGCTAAAACTATCCAGATTCCTGATGCACAAAATCTGAAATAATAAATAGATGTGTTTTGAGCTGCTAAATTTGTGGTGATTTATATACAATAGTTGGAACTAATACAAATGCTCATTAAAAACGCAGTCCCTCAAAAAGCTAGGATTGGAGGTCCCATTTGACCCGGCCATCGCCCTGCTAGGTATATGCATGAAAGAATTAAAAGACTCATGTCACAGTGACATATGTGCACCCATGTTTATAGCAGCTCAATTTGTGACTGCTACATCTTGGAAACAACCCAAGTGTCCATCAACTGGAGACTGGATAAAAAAGCTGTGGTTCTTCTACAGAATGGAGTATTACTCTGCCATAAAAATGAGAAGTTTGAATCATTTCTACTTAAATGGACATACCTTGAGAATATCCTCAAAAGTGAAATAAATAGGTCACAGATAGGTACATATCACATCTTTTCTCTGGTATGAGAAAATAAAGATGTAAATGAATCCTAGAATTGTATGTTATATATTGTGAAATAGAAAATGCTCAAAGTAAAATAGGGTGAAGGGGGAAAATAATAAGATTATAATAAAAAAGAAAGGAAACAAATTTTATGTATATAGGGGGGTGGTAGGGTGGGTAGGGCTATGGGAAAAAATGAGAATTAAGTTGTGTCTTATACTGGTACAAATCCCCATTAGGAAATGCAATCATGATGCATATATGTAATGTACCAATAAAGAGTTTTTTAAAAATGCAGATGCTTGAGTCCTAGCCACAAAATCTGTGGAGTAGGACTGGAAAAAAGGATTTAAGAATCTGGATTGTTCACTGTCACCTAGCTGATTCTGATGCTGCACGTCTTACATCGAGTCAGCCTCATCAGGAAGTTACAGAACTCAGCTGTATTATTTTTAGTCCAAGAAAAATGGCCAAGAGATAGTGCTTCATAGCCCATATTTTAATTACTTTTGTCTCAGTTGGTGACAAAGAATTGTATTTATTTTCTATTGCTGCTGTAGCACATTAGCACAGATTTAGTAATTTTGAGCAATGTGAGTTTGTTTTACAGTTCTGGATATCCTAAGTCCAAAGTGGTTCTCACTAGGCTAACATGCAGGTGGTAAGCAGAACTGGCTTTTTCAGGGGCCTAAGGAGAATCTGCTTCTTTCTCCTCCCATCTTCTAGAAGTTGGCCCATAGCCACTTTCCAGCAGTGGCATCATGGCCCTCTGCTTCCATCATCATATTGTTTTCTCTGACTCTCACTGCTCTCCTTTCTTTCCCATGGGGAAACTCTTGGGATTATCGTGGACCCAACATGACAATTTAGGGCCATCTCTCCAACTCAAGCTCCTTAACTACATTCTCTGGAAAGTTTCCTGTGCTGTGTAAGGTAGCATTCATATGTTGGAGGTGAGGACATGGGTGTCTCCAGGGCAGAGCGTAGGAGGGGGATTCTGCCTACCACAACACCCATCAAATAAACTGTCTATGAATTGATACTAGCAAAATGTTAGTGTCCTTGTTTACATCACTGAAGCTATGTAACTTGTCTTGTTTTCATTTCTGCCTAGCTCCCTGGACTCAGTGCTAATCATCCCCTTTCATTCTAATGACCCAGCTATACTTGGTTTCTAATCCCATCACTTCCCTGGGTTCATTATGCTTCTAGAATTCTTTTACCCTTATTTAAGCAGCTCTGTTTTGTTTGTGTTATTTATTATAAACTGATTTTGAAACATAACTAGAATTCACAAATTTCCACCTATAGGCCTAACTCTTAAGTCCCCTGATTTCTAATCTTTTACCTTCCAAAGCTAACTTACAGTGAAACATTTTCACACTTGGTACTTGAACTTTCTCTCATATATATCTCACTTTGCTTTCTGTTTGTGTCCTCTCCATGGCCATTCCTCACCCTCCAAGCCACTTGCCAATCTAGTTGTCAACTTCTCTCAAGGGACTGTGGGTGAGTAGTTCACTCTCTACCCACTGGCTAGATTCTGCTCAGGCCCTTTATGCTGTGATGGATGAACTACGTTCTGAACCCTGGATCGGCCTGTTCAAGGAAGAAAGTTCTTCTGAATTGATTTCAAATACATAGGGCTCATTAAAGCACTTGAACAAATTGCCCTAGAAACTCCTGTAATAGCCACACACCTCAGGGAGACAAATAATATTGTCCATATGTTACAAGAGGAAATATTGAGTCAAAGAACACAGAGAGAGCTGTAGATTCTATTTCTTTGGAAAAATGTTCTTGGTTTCAGGGTTTTAGATGACTTAGATGGATTAATCCCGGTCCTAGTTTTCCATTTCATCCGTACACCCCAATTATTGTTAGAAGTGGTTTGACAAAATAATTTTGTTAGCCTAATTAAAATATATATTTCAGATACCACATATTTGAATGGTCAGAGGAGCAGAGAATGTTATGAAGTTTTAAGAAACATGATGATTAAATTATCTGTCAGAATAGTTTAAAGTTAGGCATATATGTGCAGCTTAACAAGTTTTTATAAATTGAATACATGTTTAGCTACTTTCTCCTTCTGCCAAATTCTGTCCATGCCTCAAAGGCCAACTCAAATGTTCTCATGGCATGAGCACCTAATGTATCATCTATGTTATATACAAATGGATAATTACAGTACATGCATATATGTAGTATAAGCTTATATAGAGTGCAGTACATGTATGAATTATCTGTGCATATCTTCTTTCTTCTTCAGGCTCAGATAAGAGATCTCAAAATCATCCTCTGATCTACAAAACTTAGTATCACTGTTCATAATGTAAATGTAGCTCATCAGTGCATGAATGAGTGAATGAAAAAGTGAGTGAATGAGGCCATGGAAATCATTTAAACCAAGGGTCAAGTTCCTGGAGGTCACCCAGTGCAAGACTGAACAGCTGAGGCACTTCACCTCTGTGAGCTTAGGTTAGTATG
This sequence comes from Petromus typicus, assembly GCA_004026965.1. NCBI lineage: Eukaryota > Metazoa > Chordata > Mammalia > Rodentia > Petromuridae > Petromus > Petromus typicus. The sequence goes on along the minus strand of PVIR01001414.1, from coordinate 93,305 downwards.
GTATGTTCATCACAATGAATGAGCAAGTATTGATATGTTATTATTAATTAAACTCACTATTTTATTCAAATTTCATATTTTTTTACCTTAATATTCTTTTTCTGCCCTGAAATCCCGTCCGGAGCAGTACACGATATTTAGCCATCAAATTTCCATAAATGACACTTTGCTGTGGTGTTTCTCAGATTTTCCTTCTTTTAGATGACCTTGACAGATTTGAGTGGAACTGATGAAATATTTTGTAACATGTCCCCCAATTAGGTTTGAGGCTTTTCTCCCGGTTTAACTGTCTGCCTTATGAGATTAGGTGGCTTTGGGCCCTTCCACAAACAATCAGCAAGGTTAAAAAGGAGTTCACATTCTCAAATACACTCTGCCCTTGTTTGAAGAGAATTAGGATAGAAGAGTTACCTTGAAGGGGCAGAGCACAGGGCTGCCTATATTTATGCAGGCACATTTTACTGTTGTCAGCAGGCTTTCACGTGTATGCACATTGATTTAAGCACAGAAAGAAAGAAATTTTGCTATTGCATCAAAGCAATTGGCAATGGAAGCTAGTCTCCAGAGACATTAAGTAAATGCCTAACAAAAGTTTATTATAAGGCACTTTCTAAGGTTCATCCTCAGAACCTTAGAAATAAAAATTTAACAACCTTCACTTTGACAGACAATGGAATCAAAGAGCATCAACAATCTCAGTGACCTGCCCAGGGTCGTTTATCTGCCTCAGAGTCAAATATCTGGGTTTTACTTAGTACATAGAAGTTAGATATCAAGGGGTTTTGTATATGATAAAAATGTAGGCACAGGGGTTTATGATTCAGAGAAAGTGACCAAATTCTTCTAATTATGATTTTCCTCAAGATGAAAGTTGGAAATAAAAAAATAAAATGATGTGGCTGTGTATTTTTTAAAATGTGCTGTTTTTTAAAAACCAGGGTCTGGCAACAACATAGTTCAGTTCGAACTTAAGCCAGGAATCCTCTTGCTTCAGCTTCTCAAGAGGTTGAGATTACAGTTGTCCAGCACTACCCTCAGCTTGTGATTTATGAGATGATAATGTTTGAGTATGTACAGTGCATAAGCCTGTGAGATGAGCATTTTCCCCCATTCATCCCCTTCATAATCCTACAGGTGGTCTGATTCTCTACAACTTGTACTTTTACAAACTATGCTAACTGTTCTTTCCTTAGTACTTGTGTCTTCATCCAAAAAAATGTACTGAAATCTTTCAAGTTTCCAGGTACTCTTTTGGATCCTGAGATCATGACTGCATAACTGTTAGTCACTTTTAATTATGTTATTTTTCATCATTTCTTTTGATTTAGCTATTTTAATAAATTCTGTATTTTTAGAAAGTTTAATACTTATATTGTTAATCTATATGCAAGTATTCTTTTCCATTTCTCTGTCACTGAGTCCAATTGAGGCCTTCATTTCCACTTATCATAAGCTATGTTTATTAATTCACTTGTTTCAAATGTGGTCCAGTTAGATCTTAAGTGTAACCTACTTGATAATTATTCCCCTATTGATCTTTTCATTTGTCCTAAGAATGGTGAGCTGATTATGAGAAGGCAGTGGGACAAAATTAATTCGGTAGCACAGCATGAGTAGAGGTAACACGGGCAGTGCCCTTGCCTATCACTGCTAACCTACTCCCTACCCAAGCTCCACAATTCAGCCTCATCCTCTCACTGACCCAGCCTGCAATGTTCACTTCGTAGCAGGCTCTGGAATGGGGCCCCTTGTCAAAAGCTACATCACATACATCACGTTTTCAGCTTGCCAATTTCAGCCACTTCATTCATGCCACTCACGCTACAAGGGAGCAACTCTGATTTTTTCTTCATCAATGAACAGCCAAGGAAAATGTGAAAGCAGCCAGTTAAGACTTTTCTTTCATTTCTCTTCTACTCTATTTTCCCTGTAATGGTCCAGGACACCCCACAAGACTGATTCTTCCCTTCTAAATGGAAAATAGAATATGGTTCTAGTGTCAGAAATTAAGTCTATTTTAAATTAAGTCTCTCTGGCATTGTTCCCCTGCTCTGCTTACTGGCTTCTACAGTATAAGCCAATCAGGGCTCTGACTCTTGATACATAAAAGCCTTCTAAATGACAAGAGATCCCATCTCCTCCATAAAAATTCTATTCTTACATGACAAACACACATGACATTGGTTACTATGATCCACTCTACATCATTAACTTTATTCAGTAAAATAGCTCACATTTTTATTCTAAGCAGTACCTGAAACTGTTGTGCAGAGAAAGAGCTTATTGTCACCCGGTGGACAGGAGGAGACTACTAGGTAGAAGGCATGGGAAGGAAGCATGGGATATCTCAAAAATTATTTTAGATGTATTACATATTACTACAATTTATCATTGTATGTTATGCATGCTATAATACAAATAAACCCCACTAGTCTCTCTCCCTCTCCCAGTTGATCATGCGAGGTTTAAACCTGGATGTTTTATAACAAAATCCACTTATTCATTTATTTCTTCTAAAGGTAAATTCATAGATATAAGTATTGTAAAAATATAATTAACAGTGGTTCTTAACTGGGATCATTTCTTCCCTCCATGGAAATTTGGCGATGCCTGGAGGTACATTCATCACAAGTATTCAAATGGATACTTCTGAGCTATCGTAGACAGAGGTTCAGAATGCTGCTCAATATCCTAGACAAAGGGGACTCACACACACACACACCCCACACCCCAAAGAATTAGCTGATCTTAAATGTCAATAATGCTAAAGCTGAGGAAGTTTGAAATAGATGTCAGACACATGGAAATAATGCTGAGTGTATTCTAAGCGCCAGCGCTGTTCTGGGCAGAGAATACCCACAATATCGTAGTAACATCTTAATAAAAAACCATTAAGTATCTTCGTCATATCTCAGAATCCCAGTCTTATTTTCAGTCTATTTGTGAACCCAATTTTTTATTGGGAAAAATACAATTTTATTTTTAATCAGGATTTATTGCCTTTATTACAATCATATTTTGGGGAGTAAAATCATCAAAACATGTATGTCTATGTGGAGCTCATTTTCTGGACAGAATACATAGTTGCTAATGCTGATAACGAACTCTGCAGGCTTAATCAGATTCAGATTTGGCATGCTGTTTCAGTGGAAAAGGAAAACAAATGTAAGAGGGTACTTAACAACCTTGGCTCTTGTTGAGTTTATGTAATCTGCTGCATTAAAGCTTAAATATAGGCTCATGAGAGCTTCACATTTATGATAGGAAAGTAACTTGAGAAGAAGTGCCTCCCTGAGTGATCTTCACAGACCTAGCTTCTTACTCTCCTAACTCTAAGACACTAGCTGTTACAAACATCTCAGTTTCAGAATAGAGATTTCCTTCCTTTAATCTAATTTGTGGAGTCTCTGATTAACATCAACAAAAAATTTGCAGACCACAGTATGAGTAGCTGCTGATCCTTGAAATACATGCTTGGACTCATTTAGGCCACACACTAGTCCAGTAGTTTGATTGGTTGTTAATATCTCACACTTAACCTTGTCAGGACTATCCTGATTTATGGTTAATAGTGTTTCAAGCTCCTTTTAAAAAAAGAAAATGTAAGTGCTTGCTGGTGTGCAGAAACACTTAATATGTGTGAACTGCATATGAATTGAGGGGTTAAGTGATCAGGGAATCTCCTACAAAGTATTGGGATTCTTCTGTTAAGAGGAGACTCTCAAAAGATTTCATATGTGCATCTGTGAAAATTTAACCTTATGGATTTTTTACCTCTGTTTTTTTTTTAATTTGCTTGGTATCTAATTCTAAGTAGGAAAAGCAAAAAATCTAGGTAGATTTCTAAATAGAAGTACTCAAGAAGAGGAAATCAAGGCTGATTCTGAATGTATCCTGTTGGCCCTGGGAAGTGTGGCTAGGATGTGTGGGTGTCTCAAGGAAACACTCCACGGCATATGACAGCTTTCTTTGTCAAAAGTTTGGTCATCAGTCCCTCCAGGGTTCATGGAAGACTTGCTAAACCAAAGCTATTCATTCATACAATGTGCCAACCCTTCAGAACGACTCAGGAAGAAAATCCTGACATTTGAAATGGAAATCTTTCTGTGTTCAAACACATGCTTTGAGCCTATGTCAGTTTATCACCACTTTTAGACAGTCACCATGTGCTGTAATTTCTGTAACAAACCCACTGAACTCCATGCCCGCCTGCAGCTGTCAGTCTATTTCTATATGTATTTGTGGCATGTCCTTGCTTCTGTTCTTCAGTCCTTCTTGCTTTCAATGGCTCTTTCTCCATCTTGTTTTTCTTTCTCTGGTCACAGTGTGGTAGAGGTGTACCTTGATTTGTAAAAGTTAAGTTCTGAAAAAAACCAAGCAGAAGTTGAAAATATCCCAAATTACAAAGGCATTGAACTCATGTGAAAACCCGTGAAGCTCAGTGGCACGATCCACTGCACAGCATCAGTTGTTGACCCTTAACGCTGCTGTGGCTGGTGCGGAGCTGCAGCTGTGTGCTGTTGGCCAGTGTTATGAGAGCCTGGGAGAAGACGCACAGTCACAACATGAGTAGTTTTTGCTTAACATGTACAGTTTTTGCACTATTTTAAAGTTGAAATATAGGGCTGGGGATTTAGATCAGTGGTTCCAGTGCCTGCCTTGCAAGAACAAGGGCTGTGATTTCATTCCTGGTAACCGCATACAACAATGTCAGGCATGGCAACTCACACCTACCAGCAATCAGTACCACATACCACAAGGCAGGGTGTGGTGACCCAAGCCTGTTATCCCAGCACTTGGAAGGCAGAGGCAGGAGGACTGCTGTGAGTTCAAGGCTGAGTTCAGGACCAGCCTGAACTACAAACCCAGACCATTTCAAAAAAAAGTTGAAATATAGTGAATGTATGGAAACATTGTGACCAGGAGGTTATCTGCATATTATGTGGTTGCTCTCCTGTGTGTTAATACAACCTTTCAATAGTTAGACGTATGAAAACGTTACAAAGTTCAGAGAAAGTTGTATATCTTTACCCTGCTCTCCTTCAAGCTCTTACATTATTTGGTGTATTTATCAAAACCTAGAAAGCAGCTCCTTACTGTAAAGTGAAACTCTGTACTTCACTTGAAATTCTCGAAGGCTCCACAGATGTCCCCCTGTAGCTGTCCCAGGGGCCACTCCAGGAACAGCACTGCTGCACTCATTCATCCTGTCTCCTTGGCTCCTGGAGATGTGAGATTTTCTATCTCTTTATTCCCTTTGAGGAGGAGAAAGATGGATCAGGGATTTTTTTTTTAAATTATCTTTATTGGTACATTAAATATACACATCATGATTGCACTCCATAATGGGGATTTGTACCAGTATAAGACACAACTTAATTCTCATTTTTTCCCATAGCCCCACCCACCCTACCACCCCCCCATATATATAAAATTTGTTTCCTTACTTTTTTGTTACAATCTCAACATTGTCCCCTTTCA
>PVIR01001414.1:53041-79559 GCA_004026965.1 Petromus typicus | reverse complement strand
TATTCTTTTCAATGTGGGAGCTCAAGGTAAGTCTTAACTTGATGCAATAGAGATGTCTATACTGTGAACAGAAAAATGTACATACTATTTGCAGGTATATTTTCAAAATATTTTATAACCCAACTTCATATTTAATAAAAATACACTTCCTATCTCATTTTGTGATCTTTCTGAAGACGTTTAAAGGCAACTATTTTAGCGGTAAGTTATGACTTTATAAAAAGTATTTTAATCAATTTGTATATTCTGTTTAAATTCTCTGGACACATAATTATTCAAAATTATATTTGAATGTGGAAAATTGCCATTTCAATGTTCTGTCTTATAAAATTGATTCCATTTTTGGAAATGCTATAATAGTTAAACTGTAGATCTGTGACTTTGGATCAGCCACATGTTGGTCATGTGATGTTGGACCAATCATTTTATTACATGTGAGCCAATTTTGTTACTGTAAAAAGGAAATAATTCTCACTTCATGGCATTCCCAAGGAGATAAGAAAAGACAGTGTATACGAAATTCTTGCCTGACGTAAAATGCCCCTCATGGCTGTGATTTTTGTACTTCCCTCTTCTTGGCAGAAACTCCGTGAGGTCAGTCGGCGCCGGTTCTGGCTCGATGTGTGGACGTAGTCACACTGCCCCTGCTGGAGCAGAGACTGGCCAGAGCATTGAGCTGTTTGTAATAAGGTCATCACTGGTCAAGGAACCACCAGTGCATGGACAGAATAAGACAAGTGATTCTTTTATAGGTAGGTCTGATTTAACAGGCAATTTTTACTTCTAACACATAAGAAAGTCTCATATCTCAACTTCATATTACATTTTCAAGGGAATGGGTTAAAATGAAAAAGAATTCTTACTTCACTAGGTGGTAGGTAAAAATAGGTAAAAGTGGGAAGTAATAGTAAATCAAAGCAGGGTTCTTAAAACCACAAGCAGCGTGAAGGTGTAGGGCAGGAAGTCAACTATTAAACAATTTATGTGAGCTCCATATTTACGTTTAAAGACTAGAGTTAACCTCCTACATACAGAGTTCATTTAAGGTTTACTTTCTTATCTTCTTAAATCCAGGAAATTGTTTAAAATTTTACATGTAATTATGCAAAGTCACAAATCTTAGAATTCTTTTCTGAAGCCATCCAATAGCACCTGAATATGTGGCTTGGGGGATTATTTCTAAGAGCGATGTCCTGATCTGTCATTTCTCCCATCAAGAGTACAGTAGCAATTACTGCATTATAAGGAGAGTAAACATACAATGATTATATTGCACTATCTCCTGAAGGCCTGGGAAAGTTGGCTAACCTTTAGTTGGTAAGCTGAAATAAGGAGTTGAGCCGTATTTGCTGGAAGTTTATTCACATTCTGTTTCTATCAAGTGTTTTATTTATTTCCTTGGATATAACCTCAAGACCAGTTTCCCTGGTTTTAACAGCATGAGAGACAAATTATGATATCCTATGCTTTGGTTTTTCTTCCTACAACGCATTCGGATAATAAAAGGTTGGTCGGAGCCCATGATATAAAATACTAACTGTTGACTCACAGTTATTCTAGAAGGGCCAAATTTGCAGACTGCCAGGATAAAGATGATTTTAATTAAATCACACCAATCCCTTTGTACTGTAACCAAACCTTACGCGGGCTGAGTGAAGCCAAGCCACTCTGGCGCACGTAGAGTTAACCGGGTTACCGGGGGTTCCTAGTTAACTTCTTTCACCAGGAATGCAATTCATGTTTACCTATATAAGGAAACCTGTTAGGCTGACCTGAGTTTGGCGGATTTTTGCGCTGACTGAGAGGCATGTGAGCACACACCCTGGAGGGGGAGCGACTCCCAGCTGGACAGAGCAAGCTTCCTGACGCCCCAGCCTTTCAGCTGCTCCGAGGCACAGTGCAGAGCCAGAGCCGCACTTGCCCCGAGGAGCAGCCTGCGTAGAGGACCTGCGGGTTCACCTCTTCCAGATCACAGTTGAGCAACAAAAAGCCCCGTCTTGGGAAAAATGGGGAAGCCGGTGAGTCTTACCGCTCTGTCTCCCTCGCCCCCCTTCCGCTCGCTTCTGCCGAGGGGCACGCCTCGGTGTTCTCACCCAGGAAGCAGTGAAGTGAAAGGCTTGTTCAGCCTCTCACCCCACAGCTCCTTCCTGAGCAGATACCCTGCTTCGCAGCTATCTCCAGCCAACTTTCTCTGTCGGTCTTGCACCTCAGAACTCCAGAACTCCACTGAGGAAACGGTTTTTAGCACCTGAGACATTCCAGAGCGTGTTTTTACTAGGTAGGAATCTCTGTACCATTGCGACGAGCATACTTTCTCTCTTTGTTGACTCTAACACAGTAAAAACGAGTTCGGGGAGTGCTCTGTGGGGAAAGGTTAGTCCCCAAGGAAGTGATAGTAAATCGAAGCAGGGTCCTTAAAACCACAGGCAGTGTGCTAGTCTGCAGAAGTGTAATTTGTCACCACAAAGGGGGTCTGGAGGTGTCGTTTTTCATTCACGCAGCAGCCAAATCCTTGTAGCCTGCCCATGTATTAGAGGACACCTTCTGAGACACTGAGGAAAGAAAGGAGACGAGATGGCCTCTCTGTCCCAGAGGTGTGTAGGAGCTCGCTCTCGCTTTTTGACAAGCAGTACATAACAATTTATGTATGAGGCGAGAATGATGAGTACAGCTCTATGTCTAGGGCGTTGTGGCCGAGTTAAATTCTGACTGTACTTTGTACGCATGCAAAAATCTCAATCTGAATATAATTAAACGTGGAAATGTGAAAGTATCTAACAGACGTGCAATGTAATTTTAGTTTTACTCTGGAACAACCCATTAAAAGAGGCAACTGGGGAAGGGAGAAAATCTACTCGCTCCAAGTTCTGAGACATAGGTGGAACTTTGGAGAAGAAAGTTCATTTTTTTTTATAGTTTCAGAAGTGATTTGAAAAAGCTATCAAATTGGTATCTTTATTTTTGTTCCGGATAAAGCGGTTTTCAGAATTGAGTGAGCTTGAATAATTGCATTGAATGAAGTGACTGCTCATTTCTCGAAAGGAATATCGTCGTTTTCCATCACAGACCAGGACTCGATCCTGAGTTCAGGGCCCGATTGTACCACTGCCTGCAACAAGTGCCACCAGGTTCTGATACTGAGAAGTTCATTTCTTATACAAACTTGCCAGAAGGGAATCAATGCAAGCGAGTCGGTTTGGGAGGATGAGCTCTGGAAGCCGAGTCTCTTCCTCAGAGAGGCTTTTGTCTTAATGCAGAGAGACAACCACCTCTTCACACAGACAAAAGCAATGGCGGATTTAATTCAGTGTTCTTGACTCCGTACAGCACAACGATCTTCAGAAACATGTTTAAATGAAACTGACTCACTTCCACAAAAATGAAACAGCAAAGCAGTATGTAAAATACAGCGGATGTTTCAGTAAATAAAATTTTTAATAACATGAGCAGTGTAGGGGACAGTGTAAATATTTTAAAGCTTGTTATCTCCTTGGTGCTGCTTGGCAAATAGAGGTCTTAATATTGTGCTGTTATCAATGAGAGTAACCCAGGAGACACCAAACACTATTTTATAATATACAGTTAATAACAGATGGTTTACTACCAGGTTGTCTCACCCTGCCGATGAGATGGCCCCAAGCCAAAGCAACCAGCACGTCTGCTCTTTTTCCTGTGAGTGGATATGTACATAGTTATTATACACTAATTACAGAAACAGCCCAGGGAATATAGAACCAGGAAGACAGATAAATCCTCTGGGGCGTGGAGGGTGGGGGTCATGCATGGGCTTTGGGATCTCATGTTTAGAGTTCTTGCCCGTGGAATATGAGTAACCGCTGCCGCCTGGAGTCCCGGCTCCAGAATCCCCTCGCTCCGGCTCCAGAATCCCCTTGCTCCGGCTCCCAGGCAGCTCATCTGGCTAATGATCCTGATGATGGCGTTTAACACGCGGGCATCAGCAGAGTTCCTGGAGGACTCCTTCGTAAGGAAGAAAGCTATTTTAGCGTCTAAAGTGCTCTGTGAGGAAAGGACGTCAGGATGCTCTGTTGTCCCATTCACTGTTTCCAAGTCCCTGGGTGCCATTCTTGTGGGGAAGGTGTAACTAGTTGACAGCTCCCTTAAGCCTGTGCGATGTTCATAGTCATTCTGATTAAAGAGATTGAAAAATACTGGGGAGAAACAAGGAAAATAGAAGCTCTCCGGGGCTGATTGTGCTCATTCGTGTTGTGCTTCATGCGAAGGAAGGATTGCTGCGCCGCACTCACGCCTCACTTTCTGTCTGACCTTCATAGGGGGCATTCTTGGAGCCCCAGCTTCTGGGAAGACAGGATGCAGAGCAGGGTCCATGATGAGTGGGTGGCAGACATGTCCAGCTGTTTATTTGTCTTCACACTTGGGCCATCAGACTGTGCCTGGGTGGGGTGGATGCCCTGAAAATTATCTTTGGGCCCCATAGCTTCCTCAGTTTACCCTCATTTCTTTACCTGTCATGATTTGTAAAAGATATGAAACTGTTTTTGACAATCAGACCCCAAATATTGATTGAGCAAGATAAAAAGCTCTGTTAATCTGAGCCTTGGGGTGCAATGAGAAGAAAAATATCCTCACTCTTACTATCTTTTTTGTGATTGTGGGAGTGCCAAGGCTCACTCTGCGTCATCCAGTTTGTCCTTTTTATTCCATAAAGAACTTAAGAAGGTGTTCTGTAGTGTGTGTGTGTGTGTGTGTGTGTGTGTGTGTGTGTGTGTGCATGCTCTGTTTAATTCTTAATGGTCTGAAAAACTGATGTTAGAATAGTTTTTTATGAGATCCTGTAAAATGTTTGGCTATTGCATCTACTTCTTTTTCTCAAACTACTATTTGTTTGTTTTTTGGTGCCAGGGGTTGAACTCGGGACCTTGTGCTCCCGAGGCAGGTGCCAGAACCATTGAGCTAAATCCCTAGCCCAGCTGTTTGGTCGGGATTTTCTGGCACCAGAGTGGCTTAGTCCAGGGGCAATGGACATAAAAGAACCTGGCTTCAAAGGTTATTTATTAAATGCAAATTCTTTCCTTGGACACTGTACCAAATTTGTAGTAAGCATTCCTATCCCTGGTAAACTTTTTCTGCCTACCATTTGACATCAATTACCTTTCAAAAACTTTTTGCATTATTAATTCCTGGTACATTCATTCAACAAATATTTATTGAGTAGCTTTTGAAGTCCTATTTTAAGTATTCTGGAGAAAAAAAAAGCAGTATATAAGAGACAGATGAATTTAAACCAAATCTTCATGCAACAGATAGCATCCCTCCAAAGTGAAATCTTATGACCTCAGTGATGCGCAGCATGTGCATTTAGAGGTACTTGATTGCTCATTGTTTTGCTGGTCGTCTGCTGGGTTAGAGGTTCCTAACCAGAGGGTACAAAACACTGGTGGGCAGAGAACAGGCAACTGACACATCAAGATATTCATGCTTTCATTGTCCAGTTGATTTCTGTGTCAGGGAACCCGAGCAGACACGGTGAACTGCATGTGCTAACAAGAAAGACATTACTTGAATCCCACTTCAGGACATCCATAAATGACAGAGCTGTATGATGTCACTTTATATACTGCTAATGTAGTTTTCAAAACCAGTCTCTCAGGCTGGGGTGTGGCTCAGTAGCAGAGTGCTTTTTTAGTGTGAATGAAAGAAGTTGTTAGTTGTTATCATGAGTTGTTGCACTTCCTGGATCAACACAAAGAGAAATGATATTTCTAGAATACTAGGTTAACTAGAAAGCTTTTATACTGTCATGTAACTACTGGAAATGATAAGCTATAAATTCTAGTAACAGTCTTCATGAAGTAGAGAAGAGCAGCTATTGTTATTTCTAAGAATATACATGTAAATCTTAGAATTGGAGCTGGACACGGTGGTTCATGTTTATAATCCCAGAATCCTGGGGTGCTGAGGCAGGAGGATCATCATTTCAAGCTCAGCTTGGGCAATTAATATCTTAAGTGAGACCCTGTCTCAAAGTTAAAAATGATAATTAAGATCCTCGGTTCAATCCAGAGTACTAGAAAGACAGAAAGAAAGAAAGAAAGAAAGAAAGAAAGAAAGAAAGAAGAGAAAAAATTGGAGCTCATGAATTAACTGATTTGTACCAGTTGCTTTTTCCAAGTACCTAGGGCACTGGGAAAATCAATTTAAAATCTATTTGTATTTGAAGGAAGATTAGTTGATGAATGGATAGACAGACCCAGAGTTTCTAGTTAAATGCAAAAGTACATTTTTGTTGTTCATTTAATCCCTTGCAATCACATATAAGTGAATCATCAGCGAAGGAACCTTTTAAACACATTCATTTACTTCATATAGTAATGCCACGCATTGAGTGAATGTTATTTTTTCATTAAAAAAAAGAAAATGGATTGCAGTGCACTGGGGAATACAGCATTCTCAGATACGTGTGGTACTTAATAGATATCTACATAAAGAATAACATGAACTGTGTGTGAGCGAGTATGCTCATACTCTCTTGTGGGTTGCTCTTCACTTGTCTAAACTTGGGACAGAAATGAAATTAAGCAGAACCTCCTCAGTTTGACAGTTTGAGTTTTAACACATGACAGAATTGGAATTTTGGTCAAAGAGTTAAGCCAGGAAATGCCGCATTATTTATAGGTATTGTTCTGCACCAGAAGCCTTGGCCATTTAAACCAAAATTATTTTGCCCCTTGAATATCTAATTGTGCAGTTATTTATATCTGTGCTGACACAGTCGTCATGCATTGCCTTAAGGCACAAAACAGTATATAAACTACCAGAGAGCAGATAACAAGTTCACAACGCTGATAGCCTTGGGTTAAGCTTAGGAAACAAGAGAAGAGAAACTTCTTTCCAAAGCAGTGGATGGTGGATCTGTCAATGGAACTATAGATACGTACTTAATTGGAAAGTTATGAATATTCAGAATGCTTATATCTGTGACGGCACAATGCTCTGCAAACAACATACGTTGGTTGGGTCTGAAATTAGTGGGGATATCTTAAGCATCTTTAATAAACAGTCCTGGGATTGAAGAAGTGAAAGCCCTTCTGTCTCTGTAGCCCACTCTGTTTAAATTTTGTGTTTGCATGAAACACGGTATACCTTCTCATATCTTGTACTAAATTCTTTGGTTAATTGTTTTCTGTATCTGCACCCTGTAGGCTTTTGGGTTTGAGACCCTTGTCCTAAAGACTTCTTCCTTCTGTAGTGTGTTATGTTATCTCAATATAAATTCCACTCTTTTAAGATTCTCTCCCAATGTACTATGTTTTATAAACCAAAAAAACCCCACTCATTTCATATTTTTAATTTATTAGCTTGAAAATTTTTTCAGTCACAGTGGTAGCAGCTAATGAATGGATTGAAAAAATCACTTCTTTTTTTTAATGAAGAGAATGTCGCTCTGGCTTCAGTTCATGGCAGTGGTTTTTCAGAGATCTTGAAGGTGGACCTCTCTCAGAGTATGAGGCCTCAAAATTACCTTCAGACCCCACCGTCTCCACCTTCCCAGCCACCCATGCAGTCCCAGAAAAAGTGAAATATGTAATCTGATGTGGTTCCCTAGATGTGGAGAGTATATGTCCATGGACTGATGGGCTCTGGGAAGAGTTCACTTCCTGCCAGGGCAAGTGGGGACCATATGGTGTTTACATGATGGGGAAACAGCGCAGATTTATCAAAATGTACACCAAGAGGGTCTGTACGTCTGACTTACTTTCATTGAATCCCAGATACCATCTATTTTAAGATTCTCAACTTGGAAAGGAAAAAAATCAAATTAATCTATAACACGATATTTTCTTGGCAATTAAAAAAATCTGTGCAACATTTGTTGAAAGCATTCTTTTGGGCTTATTTCCACTGATGATTTAACAATCCTCTGTGTACATATAATGTAAATTGTAGGTAAGATAAACTTGTAAGGAGTTTTGACTTCTCAACTGTGAGTCATCATGTTTGTGTTTTTCTGCATCCTGCTATTATTCTTCGAGCCAGTTACAGAATTTCTTTAAAGAGTTTTTCTGCTATCCCTGAGCTTCTACCAGAAAAGAATTAAGTCTCTTTCTTCCTCCGATGATCCTATGAGGGAATGCAGATACCTATCTATATCCTTAACGTGTGTCTACCAAGTCGTTCTACAACTCAGTGAGCTAGTTTTTTAATCCTTGTAGTATATATAATAATAATATAATATAATATAACATAATATTTAGCATTGTATTATATTATATATTTATACAAATGTATTGAGGCCCAACAGACTTGCAGGGTCCTCTAGGCTGCCTTGGTATCAGTCTTTCTTTTTGCCTGTCCTACCAGATTCCAAGACTATGTAAATCTCTTTTTAGCCTGGGGGAAATCTCTTCTCCTTCCACTTATTTTTCAAAAAAAAATATTACAGTAAAAGATACATTGTCATTAGTTTCCTTTATATGTCCTCTTTCTTTGAGAGGCTTTGCAAGATTTGTGGCTTGTTTTCTTAATGGGTAAGGTTTGTTTCAAATATTTCCTACAATTAAACTGAAATGACAATGATTGGAACTGTTATGATTCAGTGTATTCATGAGCAAGAAGTGACAATAATATCAGGACTTCAACCTGGATGGTGATAAATGGAGATCCTTCTCAATATCGGCTAGGTTAAACTGGGGAAAGAGTTTTCTCTGAAAACTCATGAGATAGAATGCATCTTTCCCAGCTTACTGCATGCCTGAAATCTCAGCATTAGAGCGTGATTTCATTGTCTTTTAAGATATCAGCAGTATTTCAATAGAAATTGCATGGCTTTAGGAAAAGCAGCATCTTTAGTTGCCATATTTATTGCCCTGAGATAGATTTCTTTGTAGTGAAGGCTAAGTAAGAAGCTTGGTACAATGGTATGTGCCTGGAATCCCGGCAGAGGCTGGGGCAGGAAGACTACAAGTTTGAGTCCTCCCTGGGCAATTTAAAGAGAACCTGCCTTAAAATAAAAAATTTAAAGGGGATGGGGATGTAGCTCAATGGTAGAGCATCCTTGGGTTCAATTGCCAGTATTTTTAAAAAGATAAAGGAAGAAAAAATAAAATAGAAAGGTTACTTGAAGATGGGCCAAGAAATGGAATAGGGGTTAGGGAAGAGAAATCCAGAGGGGGCAAGAAGAGAAAAATAGGAAGCTCGACAGCCATTGAATACTTATCAAATTCTTCCTCTATGCCAGGCATCACTCTACATATTAAAGCCAAAGTGGAGCTCACCACGTAAAGTAGAAAAAAGTATAGTGTACGAGACAAGCACTGGCAAAATATCACAGAAGCAAAGGTGCTCCTGTTTAAAAACAAAACGGCTGTATGGTGGAGCCTCTCATGTATTACTACGAGATTGTAGCTAACCAGCTGGGAACTCAGAACTCCCTTAAGATGGGGACTCAAACTGAGAGCTACAGGAGAGAAACTCGAGTCAGCACGTGTGTTACATAAAGGACCAGATCCTACGAAGCGGTTCTTAACAATCACTGACCTTTGTCTGTCTGTCTGTCTTTCTTTCTTTCTTTCTTTCTTTTCTTTTTTTTTTTTTTTCTTTTTTTTTTGTTTTTTTTTTGGAACTGGCATTCTTTTTTTTTTAAATTTTTTAATCTTTATTGATACATTACACATATGCATCATGATTGCACTCCATAATGGGGATTTGTACCAGTATAAGACACAACTTAATTCTCATTTTTTTCCCCTAGCCCTACCCACCCTACCGCCCCCCCCATATACATAAAATTTGTTTCCTTACTTTTTTGTTACAATATCATCATTTTTCCCCCTTCACCCTATTTTACGTTGAGCATTTTCTATTTCACAATATATAACATACAATGCTAGGACTCATTTACATCTTTATTTTCTCATACCAGAGAAAAGATGCGATATGTACCTATCTGTGCCCTATTTATTTCATTTATGAGGATGTCTCAAGATATGTCCTTTCTTTCTTTCTTTCTTTCTTTCTTTCTTTCTTTCTTTCTTTCTTTCTCTCTCTCTCTTTCTTTCTTTCTTTTTTTCTGTTTTTAACAAAACCTTTATTGGTACATTTTAGATATGCATAATGGTAACATTCATCGAAGGAAATTTGTACCAGTTACACAGTAATCTTTCTTCTTCC
Source organism: Petromus typicus (assembly GCA_004026965.1). Lineage (NCBI taxonomy): Eukaryota > Metazoa > Chordata > Mammalia > Rodentia > Petromuridae > Petromus > Petromus typicus. The sequence goes on along the minus strand of PVIR01001414.1, from coordinate 69,410 downwards.
CCTCCATGTACAAAACCTGCTTCTACCTTTTCTTTTAAATTTCTTTTTTTGTTGTTGTCCCTACTTTCCCTCCCCTCTTCCCCCTCCTTGTTCTCCTTTTCACTTGAACATTTTCTTCCCATTTCCCAATATCTATTGTACATTTTAACCCTTACTTCTACTTTCGGTTTCTTATACCAGAGAAAGTGTGTTTCATTTATTTCACTTAAGGTACATCTACTTACCTAGAAATGTCTCCAGCTCGCCTTTCTCTATGGCAGAGTAGTACTCTATTGTATAAGAAAAGCACATCCTCTTTACCCATTTGTCAGCTAATGGGCATTTTGGCTGTTTTCAAGATTTTGGCAGCAGATGTGAGGGCAATCTGACTGTGACATGTGTCACCTCACTGATCACCAGGGTTGATTTGGCTCATCTGGCTGGCTGGGCGGGTGTCCCCTCCTCCCTCATCGCTTCATGTGTGTCCTTCCCAAAGCTGCGTGATCTGTGGAAGAGGAAGAGCATTTCCTCCGGCAAAGGTATACGAGCAGCTGCACTCCTCTACTAGAGCCTCCGAAGAAGCTCTCAAGGTCCAAGATTTAGACAGAAACCTTGAAACTAGATCAGATCTAAGGGAAATCAGAGTGACTGTGGGTGGACTGTACAGGAGCTAGGTAAGTGGCCCAAGAAAAAAGGGTAGCTACTTGCACTAATATCATGATGGTAGAAATGAAGAACAGTGTATAGATCCCAGTTATATTTCATTATTGCAGTTGACAAACTGGGTGATAAATGGGACATGAGAGATGGTGAGGGACCCGTTGATATCAAAGCAATTTGGTTCACATAACCAGTGGAATGGTAGTATCATCAATGATGTAGAAAACAAAGGAAGGTAACCTAGCTTAGGGAAGGAGAGGAACCATTTGTAGCCAGATGGGATGGAAAAGGCATGGGATTTGAGGCTGAGTGTCAGGGTGTGAGTTCAAATCCTAGCTCTTCCACTCACTAGCTATGAGTTGCTAAATTTCTGGGCCTTAGTCTTCCATGTTTAAAAATCAAGTTATAAATATCTACTGTAACAATTGTTGAGAAAATCAAATGAGATGTGAGTAAATGAAAATCACTTCCTCCCAAGTCCTACACCTGAGTTAGTATTACAGCTCCACAAATCTACCAGCAACCTTGAGGGGGGAATAGCTATTTTCTTTAACTTCCAGGGTTGACATGGGAGTGTTGTGGTGTGTGAGCATCTTGACAGCTGAGACCTCAGCACTTGTATGTTCACTAAGTGAAGTTTTCTCCTTGTTGATAATGTACAGGACAGCTATTAATTTCAGCTGTCTGATGAATTCCTTCTATTTCTTTCCAGCTCCCTTAACTCTCCCTTTGACTTGGATTAAGGGATTCCATATAGGAATAATCTACACCACTTTTCTCAGCTGAGATCCCTTATCATTTATAAAAGAACTGTAGGATTTTGGCAAACCCACGAGTTTCAGTAACAGATGAGTACACTTGCTTAACTTCACACTCCCTGGAGGACTTGGGTGAAGTTTTTGCCATTCTGTTTTTCTAGCATCCATTCAACAAGAATACTTTGTCTGACATATAACTCCACTGCCCTTGAGTGACCTCAATGAATTCTTTTCTTGCTTCTAAATATTCTCTCATTAAAGGAAGTTATTGGGCAGTGAAAGCTGCAGCCATAGGGTCAGAAAAACTTTAGAATGGGCAGGTAATGGGGAGAAGGGGTTAAGCCCTGTGGAATCTAGGTATTAGCCTCTCTCTCTGCAGGTGTTCTGCTATTGTAGGTTGCCAGTCATCACCAATATTCTCTTGCCTTGTTCTATTGTTTCCCTTTGATCTTGGCACACACTGCTTTAATCTATTTTGCAGCCAAACTATATGCCAACAGTTTGTGGGTCTGTATACATAAATGGAGATTTGAAACTACATTTGTCTTTCTTTTGCAGAATTAATAAAATGATTGTATTTCCCATCAAGATCCCACTCAGTTCTTTATTTGCATACAACTCTTATTTTCATACAGAAAACATGTGGAACAGAGTGGGAGGCTTTCCATTTGGTTGCTTCCTGTGTGCAGTGTTTGTATGTACTGGCAGGTGACAGATTGTGCTTGTGTCCTGACCTGGGTGCATGAGGCATTTCTGGGGTTTGGGTGAGTGGGAGGGGTATACTTGAAGGACGTATTTGAAAATAGAAGTCTCCAGCATGTTTTTAGGAGCTCCTTCTCCCTACTGCTTGCCTTTGCCTTTACAATTTCTTCTCTACATAGCCCACTTTGGTGCAAATGCATTTCAAGTTATAAGGTAAGGTAAAAAGCCAGTTTTAAATCTCAAGTGTTTCTCTCCTAGGGACTGCCATTTTCACTTCACAGAGCTCATGTGGCTGTGTTATGGCTGAGTTAAAAGCAGGGGTGTGACACAGAAACTTCCGATTAGCATGTGTGATACCAATTACTCCAAGCCAGAAAACTGAGGGATCTCAGTGAAACAGAAGGAACCAGAACTAGACAGTGTCAGATCAGAGAATAGCTCTACTTTGTCCATCAGTGGAGTTGACCTGCCGATGAATCCTTTGCCAGTGGCTTGAGGACAGTGAAAGAACTGGGTAGAGGGCTCCAGAGTGAAGGTCACAGCGAAGGCAAAACACATCAAACATTACAACCAGTAAAAAATGGCGAGAATTCTGTTTCCAGACCTCCAAATCAAACTCTTGCAGAGATAAAGATGTGAGCTTTGTACACCCCTGAGCCTTCTGCTCTGCTTATCCTGCTTGGAAAGACAAGCCGGGGAGGAAGACAGCCTCTGCCAAGAGACTAGGTCATAAATCAGTTAATAAAATCTGTCCCGTGTTATCTCTGAAATGGCCCATTTTATATATACTTGTCTATTTGATTTATTTGTTTCTCTGCTTACTCCAGCCTGTATTTTGGTAGCATAAGTCAACATATGAGTTTTAGATTATACAAAAGTTTATTTATAAATGACCAGTCTTCTTGTGAGGAAAATAATTGTGTGTGATGTATAATGTATTGCTGCGGATCAAGAATTTCAAAGTTAACTTTATGTTTTAATGTGTAATACTAGTGACTTTAGTGAAAAGGTGGCTATTCTAAAATGCTTGTTTGATTATAAAATAATTTTAATGGTGTTTCAAAGTCCTCTTAAGGATTTGTCTAGTAGGATTGGTGTTAGTACATCCAGTTTTATTTTATCTACTAAGGTCACTATCAATAATAAAGCAGCACTGTGTGTATCTCTGTACATTTCTGTGTGCATTACATAAATACAAGTATATATGTCTATTTGAAAGTTCTTTTCTTTTAAGGAGGGTACATTTCAGCCATTGTTTACTGAACTTGCAGGTCAGTACTGGGAATTTTACAAGTACAGTGATTTAGGACATTAGTTGAAGGCCAGAGAGGTCAGTGGAAAAAAGAGCAGAGAAATGGACAGAAAAGATAAGCAGGAGATGTTATAAGAGAGGAGGTCCCAAAGTAGCAAATGTAGGCTCTTCTCTCTTCAACAAATCTCCTGTCCCTATTTAAAAACTAAATTCCAGCAAACAAATGCCAAAGAGATGCAGAGTGAAAAGGTCAGGAAAAGAATAGGCAAGCCACAAATTGCTAGAAGATCCTGGAGACAGAAGGAGAGAGAGAAAGAGAGAGAGAGAGAGAGCAGCTAGAAAGGCACTTCGAGGAAATGCCTACAATGTTTAAAAAATGAGCAAGAAAGAGAAATAAAGAATGAGAAGGTACCACTAATGAATCAAAAATGTGCATAAGCCATAGTGGGCATTGTGGAGTGAGAGATGGCTGGAAGACCGTTTTTCTTGAGCTGTCTAGACAAAAGTACAAACATGAAGGTGGGAAATTGAAAGAAGACAAAAATAAAGTGAGGGAGGGTAGTTGTTAGCTCACATTTGAAAATGGCCAGCTGAATGGTGAGTTCTTAATAACGGCTTAGTGGTCCATTCCGGTGGGATCCATCCTAGTGGAGGGGCTGGTCTCTCAAGATGACAAGCTTCTCCCACCTTTATTATTGTCTTACTCTGCAACATTAGGGTAATGGCAGTTAGCTTTTAAATGTCCTTTTATAAATGCTCTAGTGGCAGGAATCCAAGGTTTCTAAGCTGTGGGGTGCTCCAGAGCAGGCTGGTGCTTCCTGATTTAATAAACAATTATGCAGGTCAGTGAGCGATAGCTTCGCAGCCTAAGGAGTTAATCCTCCAGATGCCTTCCACACTCCCAGAAGTCATTTATTGAACCAGCGGTACCTGGCTTAATAGTTATTAAAGGCTTTGAATTTATGCAGGAGAGAGGAAAGGAAAGGACTGCGTGTGAATCCATGTCTACTGTCAAGCTTTCCCAGAATACCCATTGCTTGATTAAGTAACTGCCAGACTTTCAGCCTACACATGAAATTCTTCTGTGTTTGGTTTTACTCATTCATTTTTACTGTGACTTTGCTCATAATAACTTATGTTTGTAATTTAGCCATCCAAGTAATTGTTTTTATGGCCAGGTTTCATCTTACAGTCAATCACACAATTCAAGGCCCATTTCAGAAAAGTAGTTTGACAGAGAGTGCTAAGACTGAATTATCAATCCTTACTTGCAGCAGGGAACGAGGCTCAGAGCGGCCAGGGAAAGCTCGCCAGTTTTTGGCTTACAATTATGCAGCTGTATTTAAAGCTCCAGTGGGCAATCTGAAGGGGGCAAACTTTGCTTTGACAGAGTGCCATAGCACCTCCATTAATGCCCTGGGTAGAATGCAAACATCTGCTTGCTTTTATTGCCCATGTGTTACTTAAGATGGTCCTGTTTCTTTATGACGTAAATAACTGGAATCTACTGACTATTTTTAAAGACTCTTTTAGTGTTTCCCTGAAACGGCCACTCTTTATGATTATTTAATAGAGAATTGGCCCTTTAGGTACACAGAAATTATAAAGATCATATTTTCTACTCTCCTGACCTTTTCCAAGGATGGCATTAGAACTAAAGTATCCTAGATTCCTATGGAATTTGTTGTCTTTTGGGCTGTGTGAGTTGTGCATTCATGTTAGCACATTCAGTTAAAAGAAACTGCATTTCCAGTGATTGAATATGAGGTACATGGCCTGCTATCGTTTTTCTCGTTGGTATTAGTTTTGTGGATTTGCCTAATTGAGTTTGCTTTGCAGAGGTTTACTACTTCCTTCCCTGCACATTTATCTTGCTGGGTAAGTGGATAGCGATTTATTTGCCCTTTAGGCTGAGCACATGTTCAGTACAGATAAGCTTCAAGGAAGCAAAGACCATTGCTTCCATTCCAATGGCCTGGGCTACGTTCCAGGGTCTCTTGGTGGGCAATTTTGTCTTTTTCTTATGGCAAGTTAGGACTTGAAGCCAGTGCAACTGCTCAAGAGTAGGACAGCCATGAAACAAAGGCTATATACCTCTAGGAAAAACAAAACTCACCACTTATGATCCCAGATTTGAGGAAAGATTGGCCTAAGAGATAATGGAGTCCAAAATGACTCTCTACCTTACTGATTAGAAGAGCACAGAGAAAATAGCTATACATATTGTATTGTAACTTGTAGAATGTTACAAAATAGCAGGAAGCATACTTTCATGTTATTCCATAACGTGGGGCTTTAACTCAAGGTTTTGAATTGCACAAAGTCAGGAATCTTCCAGGGAACTCCCAAGGGAAAAGTACTGGTAGATTCTTAACTTGAGTATTATAAGAGTTCTTGAAATTTACTAGAGAATTAACACAAGGACTAATTGAGAGACTCTGAGAGACCAAAAAATAATGTGAAAATGTTAGTTTGTAATGATTTCTTTCCTCTTAGCATCTGTTTGTTTCTTGCTCTCCCTGGATTTTGATGTTAAATTTAGGAAAATAAATGAAAGAGAGGAAAAGAGTGTATCCCCAAGGGAAATAATTGAGGAGTGGAGAAAAAAAGCATTCACTGCCTTATGACTGGGAAGGCATTATGATTTGTATCCAGCTATCCCCCTAAAGCCTCATGAGATTAAGGGCAGGACTTTAGGAAGGTGAGTAGATTATGATGGTTCATAACTTATTTGCTGTTAAGAGATGGAATCTAATAGGAAGAGGTGAGTCATTACAGGCATGACCCAGAAGGCTTTGTCTCCCTTTCTAGCCCTCCTTTTGCTCTCCACTTCCTGGTCTCCATGAGATGGGCAGCTTTTCTTAGTCCAGATCCTTTTACCATGCCATTCTGCCTTGGAGTCAGCCAACTATGGACTAAAAGCTTTACAGTGAGCCAAAATAAAACTTTCCTCCTTTAAGTTGTAGGTGTAAGGTATCATATCTGCAATGAGAAAGGTGACTAAGACAGACTTCAGTACCAGAGAGGTAAGATTGTTTCTGTGAGTCTACTTGACCATGTGGTTTAGATTCCTTTGGAACTGATTTGCAGGAGGAATTTGGAAAGGTTTGGAGATGCTGGCTAAAGAAGCCCTAGAATATTGTGCGTGGAAATTGATGGGAGATTTTGATCAAAGCTCAGAAGATCAGAATGCTCATAGAAATGCAGCCAGTAACAAACAGGTTCAGGAAGTTTCAGTTGGGAATAAGGACTTCATTGGCAATTGGACCTCAAGCCATATTTGTTATGTTTTGGCAGAAAATCTGTCTATAGTTTGTTCATGTCCTAGAACTATAGGAAAGTGAAATAAAGGGAAGTGGGCTAATTAATCTCCTAGAGGAAATTCAAAGACAATTTAAATTTCAGGCTGTGACGTGGTTACTTTCGGCCACCTCTACATTGAGAATCAAGCGCAAATAGCACAGCTGAGTGATTTCTACAAGTTTGAGTTTCTATAGGGGGCAGGGAGTTATAGGGAAAACAGGGGAATGGGAAAATGAAAGTCAGTATGTGTCATATACTGGTACAAACCCTCAATGTTGAATGTGATCATAATGTATATATAAAATGTACCAGTAAAATCAATTAAATAATAAAATTTAAGCAAAAAAAAAACGTTTGAGTTTCTCCATAAAAAATCTACAAAGATTGACCAAAGGAAAGCTCAGTTGCTGAAAAGATTAGCATTTTTTTTAAAGCCAAATAGTTTGTATCAGAACAATAGGGAAAATAGCTTGAAGGCATATCAAGAACCATCAAGACATTGCCCTTTTCAGGCTTAAGGATAGAAGACTGAAAAACTGCTTTGTAAAGAGTAAAAGGCTAAAAAACTGCTCTGAGAAGAGAACTGCAGTATACTCAGCTCAAGAAAGGTCACCAACAAAATTGGCTCCCTGGGATTCCATTCAGAGTGTTCAGCCAACCAGGAACCCAAAGGTTCCTGCAGCCATGATGCAAAAGGGTCTGTCTACTGCTAAAGCCATCAACAGACCTTAGCATCATTCACATAGTGTTAGGTACACAGGCATGCAGGATACAGGAGTTGTTGGAGCAGGGAGGCTTTCATTAAGATTTTAGGAGAAGGTGTGGGACCTGAGGAAGTGTGCCTCTGAGAAGCCAGTGCAAGAAGTTGTGAGATTAAAGCCAAAAATTCAGTGAAGACCCCAGAAAATTGCAAAAGCCAAGAGTATGGTATGTCTAGAGGAACGTTACAAGGAATTAATAAAGAGCAACTCAAGTGAGAGCCCAAGAGAGGTGCATCCACTGCCAGTGCTCTAGGGGCAGGGCTACCCAAGCCCTTTGGACTTCACATGCCATCAGAACTTGCTCTGGGTGCTGAAGATGAAACTATGGGATTTAATGTTTACCCTGATCCGTTTCAGCCTTGCTCTGGTTCCACTGGTTTTATCCCTCTATTTCATTTTAGAATAGGACTGTTTGTGTTTTGTCACTATATTTGGGAAATATTTAACCTTCTTTTCATTTTATTTTTTAAAGGTTTACAAGAGCTTTAAGTCTCAGAGGAGATTTTGGACTTGGTCTTTTCAACAGTGCCAAAATTATAGGAATATGGAGACTCTAAGAGATGGGCTAAATGTATTTTGTATAAAGAGATAGAATTAAGTCTTTTGGGGGCCAAGGGTGGAATGTTGTGGGTTATGTCTAGATGTCCCCCTAAATCCTCATAAGATCATAGATCTTTGGGGGTTCATTGGATTATGTGGGCTTATAGCTGATTTACAGTTAAGAGGGTTGAAAGAGGTAAATCACTGTGGGCGTGGCCCAGAAGATTTGTATCTCCCTTTTTGGCTGTTCCCTCCACTCTCTGCTTCCTGGTCACCGTGGAATTAAGAGCTTTCATTTGCCTGGACCCTTCTCCCATATCATTCTGCCCTAGATCCAGTTAATTCTGGACTGAAACGTCTATAAACTGCAAGTCAAAATTAAACTTTCTCCTTTAAGTTGTGCATATCATGTGTGATTTCTGAGCAATGAGAAAATTGACTAAGACAGGAAGGAAAGAATTCATTGTAGAAATTTGAAGTCATTGATTACAATAAATTTAGTAATTATAGCTCACTATTAAAGACATCCTTGGCAGAGCTGGATCTCATAGGTTCCACTGTTGCCATAAGTGGGAAGGCAATTTTTTTATTACTGCATATTACACAGAAAAGTGAGTTTTCTTTTAATGTATTCATTCATGCATAGAACATATTTTGATCATTTTTACCCTCCCATTATCCTGTTTCCCTGTAGTCTCCTGTTCTCTTATTCCCTTCTTTTGCTCTAATAGTTCCTCTTCTATATTTGTCATCATTCTCTTTTTTAAATAAATTCCACATATAATAGAAAATATCACACTTGACTTCTAAGTCTAACTTATGTTGATTAACATGGTGACTTCTGATCTCATCCATTTTCTTTCAGGTGACATGATTCCATTACTTTTTATGGCTTAATACCAAGCTTTATTTATCTGTGACCTGTTAATGAGTGTCTATTTTTATACCCTAGCTATTGTGGATTATACAATAAACATGAATATACAACTATCTCTCTGTTTCCTTCAGGTGTATATGGAGCAGTGGTAGAGCTGCATCAAATGGTAGCTCTTTCTTATGTTTTTGAGGAACCTCCATACTGCTTCCCATAGTATTTATACTAATTTACATCCCCACCAACATTATAAAAGTGTTTCTTTGCCCTCACATTCTTGCCAGCATTTATTGCTCTTTGTAGTCTCAACAGTCTACTAAAAGGTTTTTGAATGTGTTGGTTAATAGTGCTTTTACTTCAAAACATTCTGAATATTTTAGACTTACTTCAGAGACCTGTGAATGTAGGGAAACTTAAGATGCTTTTGTTACTGTAGAAACATGTAGAAACCACGATTTCCCAGGGTGGAAGGTAGACATTTATTTTCTATCACCCTGCCCCTTCCTTCACAGTGAACATCTTTATGCCTTCAAAAGATCTGTCTGAGCTAGATGTGGTTAAAGGTTGCCATGTGAACCATTGCTCAAATGAATTAGCATTAATGGTACTAAAATATTCAGTGATTTCAGGCAAGTGTTGTAACACATGTTGGCTCAAAACTAACTTTTAAGAATTTTGCCTGGAGACAAATGATCTAAAATGCTTATACAAATTAAACACCAAGTTAAAATTTGTTTAGAAGATGATGCTTTGCCCAGCCTAGTTTTGTATATTCTTTTGGATCAGAAACGTGTTAGTCATTTTAAAAATATACATATCCCGAAGACATATTTCAATAGGGCAAAACCCCTAATCAGCAAAAATTCCCATTTCTATAAATACACAAAGATGGCAGCAATAAAGAATTAAATAAATGCATGTCGTTGGCCACTTCTTTTTTTCTGTCACTCTCAAGGACGTGTTCTTTTGATGGAATAGAAAAACATATTGACTTCTGAAGGGAGCTAGCAACTACAGCTCTTTTCCTACATCCTTCGTTGCTAAAGTCTGCTTATCATAAATATATCTAATTTTCTTTTCTCTAGCTCTTGGATTCTAAAGCAGAGACAAATGGTTCCTTATTTTACTCTAAAGTAGACTGAAAAAAGAAGCTATATTTGTCTGAAGTCCCAATCACAAAGACCACTGAAAAAAACACTTAGCATTTTCCACCCTTCTGATGAAAATTAAAGAGCAGAGATCTTCCTTGCTATTATCTTATGTTTTAAACGTGAGTGTTGTGTTTTTCCTTCTCACATTCCTGATCTTTCAAGGAGGCTTTTGTGCCATAATACTTTTGTTAGGAGTGTCAGTTATTCTCAATCATACACAATAACCAAAGAGGCAGAAAAACTTAAAAGTTCAACATCAAAGGCTTATGATTTCTCTTAACATTGTAATTTGAATCATGTAGTGAAGCTGTATTATTATTTTTTTTTCTTAATTAGAAAACCTGCAGCAGGAGCTAGATCCTGTGAGCTCACTGGGCTGGATATTCCTTGTCTCCTCTCATTGTTCTATGAGGGACCCTTCAAAAGCATGTAGCTCTGTCACAGCACCTTGGTTCACCCAAAAATCTGCCCAAACATACATTTTATAGGTAGTGATGTAGATTAAACATATTCAAAATGACAGTACTGAATTAGTTTTTCACACATACCAATAAAAATAATGTTCATAGTGATGTAATGTTCATCTGTATAGTATCACCACAGATGCAGTTTATTTGGCTATTCAAATATTTCATATATTGAGCAATTTTTATTAACCTATTATGTTTAGGAAAATGTCTGCCTACTGAAGGACAGTGAACAAATGTTCAAGAATCCACTACGAACATAATTTCCATCTTCTCCAACCTTAGAGCACAATGTTTATTGGTAGAAAGAACAAATACAGTACAAAATAACACAGTCTATTCATTTGTTCACTGACTACTTATTAGTCACCTATTTATTTAGACTATGGAGATGCACATTTCCAGTCTCCAAAGAAACTACAGTTTGATAAAAAAAAATTAAATAGATACTAAGAAAAGACACAAGCTGAATATTTTCTTTAGAAGCAACAAACACTGCATACATATGAGACAACGATGATCTGTTGTTAGGGGTAACAACTCTCCTAGGCATGACAGCAATACAGTACTTGCAATCCCCGCCAACAGGGATCCTGAGATAGGAGGATGGTGAGTTAAAGGTTTGTTTGGGCAGTTTAGTAAGACCTTGTCTCAAAATTTAAAAAATTTAAAAAGGGCTGGGAATGTTGCTCAGTGGCAGCATGCTTGTCTAGTATGCCCTGGTAGTACTGGGTCCTGGGTTCAATCCCCAGTAATGCAAAAAACAAGGTGGTGAGGGGGAAGAATGAATGAACTCAGGTTTATCAGTATAGACCATATCCTCATAAGACTGTGTAACTGACAAAAAAGATTACAACTATTTTTCCATTGGGATTTAAAAAAATTATTTTGCAAGCTATAACTTGCTTTTCTGTTATCTACTTAAAATATTTGTAAAGTGATTGAAGATAGTGATAGTGCTCAATAAACTTCAGAATTTCCAGGTGAGACCTGGGGAAAAACAGCTTGCTGAACTTCTTGGCAGAAATTCTTTCTTTTTGTGTTAGTAGATGTCCGTGATATGTAATGAATATATTCATCATAGGGAGTTAGTCAATATACACATCATATCTTAATCCTTTTTACTTTCCCATCCATAAATGGATTTCCTTCCTTTCCTTGACTTCCTTTCCCATCCCAAATGATCTTGGGTTGCAGCCCAAGAATCTGCCTGTCCAGCATGTCCACCAAGGTGCTGATGCTGATACTGATGCCGATGCTATTAGTCTCAAGACTCCCCTAAGTAGCAGTAGCTTCAGATCTGGATGCACTGCTGCAGTGTCTGCTAGATCTGGAAGACAATGTGAAAGATGGTGAATATCTGCTGTTCTGGTTGTGGCCAGTGGAATAGAAAAAATAATCTCCAAGTCAAGGACAAAAATGAAATAAGTTCTGTGGCCCATCCAGGAAACTAGTCTGGTGAGGCTCAGATTTTCAAAATTGTAATTTATCAAAATGAGCACAAGGCTCTCTCATCAGTATAGTCAACTTGGTAACCTCACAGCTGCAGTTGAACCCCTTGGGGCCTGATGAACAGGGATCATTCGCTGCGGTCACTGAGCTTTAGTTTCCAGTTCCCATGCACACCCTGGAGAATTATTAAACAGGGTTTGCATGTTCACGCTTGCTGTCCTCGATCACTTGCCTGGCCTGTGAGGCAGTTTCAAGTTCTGAGTGAAGAAGCCACACAAGGCTTCATTGAGGGAAGCTGCAGCAAGGGCAAGCCATTGGCTGTGAGCTCACAGTGTCCTGAAAAGCCAAGTCAACACTGCTTTTTCTCCCATGATGAGAAACATCACGTTGCTGGCTGCTTCAGTCTGTAATTTTATTGGCACAGGATGTTGGGATGAGAAAGCTAATGGGAGAGACAGAAGAAGTGATTTCTTGTCCAGACTCAGCCAGCACTGACCATTCTGTCTCTGGTGACTAACTCTTTGGGGTCAAGTAAGTTCTGTAGTCTAGAGTTTCTGGGTCTATAAAATGAGAATACAAGATGGCAGGGAACACTTAAAAGGCCTCTACAGTGGTGTCATTTGTTACAGAGTGTTTTGTGGTAATGTTAAAAAGAAAGAATATTTTAAATTATGTGCAAAGGGAATTTTTAAATAGTAGTATGTGATTACCATACAGACAAGAAATTGCAGTCTTGTACATTTATCCCTGAAAAATGAAATGCTCACCCAAAAGCCTCTATACATTCATAGAAGCTTTATTCATGTAAACCCAAATGTAGAAACAATCCAAATATCCTTCCACAAGTGGAAGGGTCAACCAACTAAGAAAACCTGTACCCTGGAACACCATGGAGCAATACAAGGGAACAAACTATTGAGACACACAACCTGGATGGATATCCAGGGGATTACTCTGCGTGGAAAAGTTTAGACCAAAAACTTACACACTGTATGATACTATTTATATCATATTCTTGAAGTAGCAAAATGCTAAAAACATAGGCAAGATTCGTGGTTGCTAGGGATTAGGAATGGGAGCAGGAAAGGGGGTGGCTGTCGTTATAAAAAGGGCAACAGGAAGGATCCTTGCAGTGATCAAATTGAACACACATGCACAAATGCTCACAAACCAGTACAAGTAAAATTGGGGAAATCTGAATAATATTAGTGAACCTCATTAATGTCAGTAGTCTGGCCATGATATTACATTACAGCATTTAAAAGGTCACAAATAAAGTGGGAAAACTAGACAAACAATATAAGGAGTATTTCTGATTGTTTTACAATTGCATATTAATCTAAATATTCCAATTAAAATAAATCCTTTCATAAAAAGTAGCTATAAACCATATGTGTAATACCCATGACCATAAACTGGTGTTAGTATGATCAAACTGTAATTATATTTCATAGTTTTCACTAATTGGTTACCAATCAATTTTCTTTGTACTTTTTTAAATATTCCAAAAGCAAATGATGAGTATACAGGGAAAAATAAACTACATGTTAACTTCTACAGCAAGGGTTAGCAGACTGTGGCCGTGGGTTACTAAAGCCAGGCCCCCATTTGTTTTTGTACAGCCCATGATCTAAGAATGGTCCTTGCATTTGAAAATTTGAAAATAGAATTCAAAAGAAGAAATAATAATTTCAGACAAGTGAAAGTTCCATGGAATTTGAACTTCAGTGTTCATAAAGAAAGTTTTATTGGAAAAGTCGCACCCATTCATTTAGGTAGCATGGGCCCTGGTGGCTTTCATGTTAGAGCAGCAGACTTGAGGAGCTACAACAGAGATTGTCTGGCTCATGAAAGCTGAAACACTATCTGACCCTTTATAGAAAAGTTTGCCTATCTCTGAACTAGAGCAAGATTTTATAGGCTGAGAGGGTTTCCCACTATCACTTGGGTCTCCTAAAACAAGCATAGTGGATGATTGTCTTGGCTTCCAGGCACACCCTGAGAAAAATAAGGAAAATGATGTTAACCGTTCACACCATAAACCCCATAGAAAAATTTCTCTAGTGGCACTGCCTGAACAGGTACCATATGTCTTGGGTAGCTTTGCTTATATATTCTCCCCTTCTGGCAGAGATGTCATACTTTATACTCTCAGGATACAGGGATCTGTTTAGAGATCAGGGACAAAAGGGAAGGTCCCTTTTGTGAAGCATATGAAAGAACATGGTCTCAGAGCAAGACAGACTCGAGTTCAAGTTCAAATCATCACTAAGACATTTGCCACCTTTATGACCAGGGCAAGATACCCATCTCTCTGGACTTTTAGATAATTCTAAATAAAACAAATAACCTTTGGCAAGGATGTTAAGAGGGTGAAATGAAGACACGTTGTCAAGTTCTCAGCATGTGTGGGACTTAGCAAGTTCTATTTCTGGGACAAAGGCCCTGTGTTGCTATCTTTCTGTGCCTGGGCTCTCCGTGCCTCCCATCTCATCCAGCGCTGAGATTTCTGAAAAGGAATTGGACTCCTTCTGTGTACATTTTTTTCCCTCCATTATTGTGGTTGTTCCATAAATGTCTCTAAATTCTTTTTTTTTTTTCCCCAAAACTAGACTCTTTCTCCACTGGCCAGATCTCTCCATTGAGAGAGCCCAGTAGAAGGTATGACACTATGGGATCTATTTTTCAATTATTAGAGGAAACATGTTTTCAGTGCTGGGGAAAATCTGAAGATTAATGTAATCCCAGTAGGCTCAGCACCAGTCTCCAGGAACAAGCCAATTGAGCCTTTACAATCTTTCTGTCCCTTTAAGTTATAAAGATAAACTTTCACTGGAATTGTACAGTCTAAAAAGAAATCTGGGAGGGAAGTAGCTTGCCCTGTCATCTGAAGCAAATGTCCAATCCAGTGCACTGGTTTGTGATGAAGCCCTCACTTTGGTTTAGTGGGGACTTGGGCGTGCTTCCACCAGACTCTCAGGACAAACTAGACCAGTAGATGGGAGAACTGTGTTCCATGCTGTACATTGTTGGTAAAGAACATAGGACCTCGCTGGTCAGAGACAGCAGAGCAGATTGGGATAACATGAATATTAATGGAGACCTGCAACCCTGGACATTACTTTGATCCCGGGTACATTTTCCTGAAGAGGAAATTTCTAAGAAGCTGTTGTTTATCTAGTTTCTGATGCAGGAAGATATTGACATAAGCGAAGGACAGGAGGAAAAAATGGATGAATGATTTTCTCATATTGAATGGGCATTCTTTCTTGGAATTCATCAAGCTTTTTGTTTAATACTCGTGGTTAAAATTACTTAATTTCTTTGGTACTCCACCTCCTTTATATATAAATGATACAGAAGCCCATTGATCAGCAGAACAAAAGCATATGTGTGTAATGAGCCAATATAGATTTTTTTTCCTGCACAGTCATTCAAGTTTAGTTACCTAGAGATAAATGAGAATTTTCCATCCCCACAGTGGTCTGCCTTTCACCCCCTAACCCTACCAAAACTGTTGCCCATAATGGTGCTGAAGACCTCCTCGTGGCCAAATCCACTTTGTGAGGAGAGTAAATGGATACCATCTCTTCTGCATCCCACCTTGGAAGATTTGGATTCTGGTAGCTCTCTTTGTACTTCTGAAAACTGAACTGCCTTAGCTCTTAGAAAACTTCCCAACACATCAAATGTTCTTGGCTTCTCATCCTAAGGGTTTCCTACTTATCCCTTTGTAGTAGGCAGAACATCTAGGTTGGCCTCTAAATATATCCTGCCTCAATTCTCAGAACCTGTGTGTACTCTGACATGTCACCTCCATGATGTTATGTTATACACAGAAGAATTGATCCTAACATGGGAAGAATTTCTGAGTGGTCATGATTTGGTCCCATGAGCTCTTGAAAGCAGAGAACGTTCTCTGGCTGGAACAGAGGAAAATCAGATAAATTTGAACCGTACGATATAGTTGATGTATCATTCCTGGTTTTAAAGTTGGAAAGAATGATGTACAAGTACAGAAAAGCAGCCTATAAGAACTGAGAAATCCTCCACTGACAAAAGTAAGGAAATAGAACCTCATTCCTATAAACTCAAAAAGCTAAGGACAACCCACAACCTAAATGATGTGGAAGTAGGTTCATTCAGAGAAGTTCAAGATTAAGATCAAGGACAACCAACACTTAAACTTCAGCTTTGTGAGACCCTGGCTTAGAACCTAGTCGTGCCTGTCCAGCCTTCAACATACATAACTATGACCTAGTAAATAATATTGTTTTTTTTAAATTATCTTTATTGGTACATTAAATATACACATCATGATTGCACTCCATAATGGGGATTTGTACCAGTATAAGACACAACTTAATTCTCATTTTTTCCCATAGCCCCACCCACCCTACCACCCCCCCATATATATAAAATTTGTTTCCTTACTTTTTTGTTACAATCTCAACATTGTCCCCTTTCATC
>PVIR01001414.1:6684-52941 GCA_004026965.1 Petromus typicus | reverse complement strand
TGTCCATTGAATAATATTGTTTTAATTCATTTATTTTCTTGTAACTTCTTATGTATCACCAGAAAACCGGTACACCATTTATCAGTATTTTTCCTCTAATGTTCCCAGAATTGATTTTTAAACAAGTATTCTAATTAGATGTTTCATTCAATTCTAAGTAGAAAAATAATTCCTTCCTTACCCTTTACACTGAGGGAACTTTATAATTCCTAACTACTCATTACTTCTCAGCTAGACTAAAGGACAGGGATATTTGTAAAATGAACTGCAGTAATATTAGTACTTTCCAAAGAAGAAAAGTCATTGATCTATTTCTGAATTGTTTCAGATCATAAAATCTGATTGATAATGTGAGGAAATTAAGTGCCATGATGGAAACATTTTTGAACAACTGGAGTCCTACATCTCTAGATGCATAAATCTCTCAGTTGGGAAGACTGCAGCTTATTCAAAACTTTGAAATATAGTTAACACCAGAAACATTTGGTTTCCACTCCAACATGTGAAGAGTTTAAAAGTCATCACTCCTGCCCTCTTGACAATAAAAAAGCAGAAAAAACTGGAAACTAATGACTCGTCTGAAATCCATCGATGACTGAGGTCACAGGATGAATTCCCACCCCAAAAAAACTGGACAGGCAAGGAAATCCAGAGAATATAGATCACTTTGCCTGATGCAAAAGCCATTAGACCCAGTAGTCAGTAAGAATACTTAAATAGTAACTTCAGTGAATTGCTGATGGCAGAGTAATCCATGGGATCCCAGTGTGAGTGGGGCCCCAACACTTCCGTAAATTGTACCTCTAAAATCTCTAGCACAGTCTTATTGGGAAGATCAGAGAAAAATTAACTTAATGCTTGGCCAGATCAAAGGGTAACCATATTGATATATGAAAGTAAAAATTTCAAATAAGCTCAGAGCATTGTTCACCATAAAAGAAAAATGTCTCAGCAGCAAGAGAAAGTTTACCATGCCTTATCTGATTTCTGAGAAAGAAAATTACTGAATCCCCCCCTCTCTAACATCCTTGCCTCACCTAAGGAGAAAATAAAAGCTGGGAAGCACTTGTGAATGTCACAGCTCAGGAGCATGGTCCAAATAAAGAACAAGACTTAGTCATGGGATTGCAGATTGCTTCCCCTCCCCTGAACTTTACCCCTGCATCGGAGGGCCCTTGTATAATGGCAGTGAATTGTAAGTCAAATAACTGCAGTGTTCCAACTGTTGTAGAGGAAGTTTCTAGGGAAACATAAAGACAGTGTAATGGGGAAGTGCACAGGCACTTGAGGGAATTAAAGCTTGCAACACCTCCAGCTAGGACATACAGGAAATGTGGGCTAACTCCTGGCCAGATCAGCATGAAATGTCACACTTACAGCCTGCTTACTTCAGTTACTATTACTCAACACATTCTGGTCAGCTCTTAGCAAAACATTTCAAAGAATTTGAAAATGGAAGAAAGATCACAATCTGAAGAGATAAACTGAGCATCAAAATCAGGCTCAGATGAGGTAAAAATTTTGAAATTAGCAGACCAAAGTTGTAAGATAACTATGATTAATGTGCTAAAGGCTCTGCTGAGAAAAGTGGACAATGCAGAAGAACAGATGGATAATGTAAGCAGAAAAATGGAAATTCTGAAACTCAAAAGGAGCCAGATCCTAACAGAAATGTAGACTATCTTTGAAGGTTCACGAGCAAACTGCGTGGCCGAGGAGAAACCAATGAACTGAAAGATACGCTAGCAGAAACTTCCCAAACTGAAATGCAATGAAAAAAAATCGAAGAAAAAGTACAGAATATCCAAGAACTATGAGATAGTTACAAAAACAAGGGGCATAAAATATTCATAATGTTTTATGAATATGAACTATCAGAAGAGGAAAGAAGCAGAAAAATATTTGCAGTAATGTGGGCTGACATTCCTCCAAAATCAAAGACTGGAGCAAAACTACAAATCCAGGAAGTTCAGAGAACGTGAAAGAGTAACAACAAAGCCTACACCTAGCAATGCTATGTTCAAACTATAGAAAACCAACAACAATGCAATACATGGCAGCTACTTATAAGCCAAGCTTATAAGAAGCATTTCACTTATATTATGTCCTCTAATTTATTTGTAAACTTCCTGTAGCAGAACATTACAAAACTGAATGTCATGGAGGTTAGGATCACTTCATTAGAGAGTGAATTGAGCACAATTTAAGCTCAAGGTTACTTAAGACCATATGTTGTTTCAAGTAGTAAACAATGCTGATGGGGCATGACAGTATCATGAATAAGCCTTGACCTGAAAGCAAAATGTTATAAGCCTCTGTAGTTCATTGATGAGGTTTAAAGCTGAGATAACATTAGTATGAAATTGACAAACATACATAATTACTTCTAATATTTCTATAAAGGAACTTATATTGAACATAAATGTCAATCAATAAATAAAAAAACAAAGTGAAACAAATAGATATAATTTTTTTGAATGAGCTTTAACTAATTTTTAAAGCCAAGGAAAATAGAGTAATTGCTTGTACTACTAAATGTAATAGGGCCAGAAATTTTCCTGAATCTGAGTTTTGATTAGCGCTTTATTTCAAGATAAAAACACTATAAAAGTGAAAACTGTCTAAAACAGAGAACTGTTCCTAACGATACAGCTAATCCAGATGAAGCTGTCTTAGCCAGGATACCCAGATTGTTCCTGAGGAAATAATTTAGTCATCTCCTGGCTTCAAACCTCAATTTAAATTGCCATTGTCTCTATCTCTAACCTGATTTGATCAGGTGATATCTGAAATTCCTGTCACTCAGTAAGTATTTATGCTTTGCTTATTTACATTAATTTATTGCAGCCAAGTATTAATTTGCTATTTTTATGTGTAGTAATTACCTCCTGTTTTATGCATTTGACACAGAAGTTGAGCCAAGTTATTTGTTCCATGGAGGAATTTTTTCACCTCTGAGTTTTTAGCCTATTTTCAGAGTCAGTATAGTCAAAGAATGGAGGTATACATTAGTTGGAAAACTAGCATGATTATTTTCCATGGGTCTTACACTGGTAGGAACATGTTGCAGGACAATTGATTATTTAGTCTTTCTATGATGCCCCTGTATTAGTTTCCTATTGCTGTATAACAAATTACCCCAGAACTTGGAGAATCAAAAAAAAACTAAAACAAAACAAAACAAAAAACACAGATTGATTATCTCATAGATTTTTGAGCTAGGAACCTGGGGCACAATTAAGAATCATGCTGTCTGCTGAGGCTCATACCAGGCTATGATCGCCAGGTCTTCTGAGTATGATCACACCTGGAGGCTCAACTGCGGAACAATGTGCTTCCAAACTTACTTGTGTGGCCGCTGAGAGGACACACTTCATTGAAGGCTTTGGGGCTGTAGGAGCTATTATGTTGCTCGCCACCCTCAGTTTCTTACCATGTGGCCTTCCCAACATGCCAACTGGCTTCATATATATATATATATGGATTCAAATATATATATATATATGGATTCAAATGAGAAATGTTAGAGGATAGAAAGCGAAACAGGAGAGGAGAAGGAAACATGAAGCGTATGAGGTGTGTCGCTGGGCTCTGAGGCAGTCCAGTCTGAGACAGTCCAAAATGGCGAAGAGCATGTCTGCTCTGGGGACACTCACTGTCCTGTGGAGGGAGACCACTCATTTTCACTCGCAGACTACCCAGGACATTTCCGCAAAGGGTGACATGTACTATGGTGTAGTCAAGATGCAAATTTAGTGGGAGACAGGACAAAGAAAGTCACCCTGCAGGAGCACATTTTTGGAAAAGGAGCTTCGTGCAATAATTACTCTAAAAGGAGAGTATGAGAAACTCCAGAGGCCACAGCTACTGCTTGCAAGTCCCTGTCAGCAAAACCCCACTGCCAGGATAACACCTGTGCTGCCCTCGATACTCTAAGCATTGCTAATGAAGCAGATTCCTGTTTTGGGACTGCACGATCAGAATGTGCAGCTCTGTACTATACTTGAGGGCACTTTCAAAGGCCAGGTCCCTGCTCATCCGCTCTCTGTCCATTTGGAGCACTAAAAGAATAATGAATAGTTGCTGAGCAAAGTCTGGAGAAGAGAAGAGACTGAGATGGCCTGCCTGGGGGAGGTTGTTTAGGGGGAGCATTCACCAAGCATATTTGCTCATCCATTGGAGAAACACAGAGGAGCGATTCTTAGTAACAAGTACTGCTATGGTTCCCTCAATGCCGTAATGTCAGCAAACATGTCTGATGTCACATCAGGTCATAGAAAAACCTAACCATTTCTGGATCATTGTCAGTGGCTCCGTTTGCCATGTCCTTGCAATAGGAGCCAGCAGCTCTTCATCTCAGGACAAAGACTTGCTCTCCCAGGTGAGATCGGGAAAGCACTGGCTGTGATGTGCTGTGGCAGGCTGGCTTCTGGGCCTGCTTCAAGTCCTTGCTGGCTGTGTGACTCAGGCACATTGCTTAACCTCTGAGTGAACTTGTAAGGCTAGTGGGTGACTGAATGAAATAATGCACATAGTAGCAGTCACTTGTCTGGTGGCTTCTGCTCTCACATTTTCGTCAGCTGACTTATTATATAAATAGAACTGACATTGACACTGAGGTCACAAATGGATCTCCACTTACTCTGTGAAGGGTTAGGCTGGCGACAGAGGAGTGTTCTACTGGACTGGCTCAATTTACAAGGCCCCACTCAGAACAGGATGCCAGTTGTCATACTATTTTTTTCTGTAATTCAAATCTTCATTCGTGCATTACATAACACATCATGATTTCACTCAACAATGAGAATTTGTAACAGTATATGATATACCTTAATTCTCATTTTTCCCATTCCCTTACTTACCCTACTGTCCCCACCCCCTATATACATAAGCTTTGTTTCTTTTCTTTTTATTATCATCTCATTGTTTTCCCCTCATCATTTACCCCAACATCCCATTTCCCTTTGAATATTTTCTATTTCACAGTATCTACCATACATTCTAGAACTTATATACATCTTCATTTTCTCATACCAGAGAAAAGATATGATATTTGCACATTTGTGGCCTACTTATTTCACTTATGAGGATGTCCTGAAAGTACATATATTTGAGTATAAATGACTCAACCTTATCATTTTTATGGCAGAATAATACTCCATTCTGTAAAAGAACCACATCGTTTTTTATCCAGTCTCCAGTTGATAGGCATTTGGGTTATCTCCAAGATTTAGCTATCACAAACTGATCTGCTATAAACATGGGTACACATATGTCACTGTGATATAAATCTTTTCATTCTTTTGGATATATACCTAGCAGAGGAATAGCAAATGGGTCAAATGGGACCTCTAATTCTAGTTTTTTGAGGAATTTCCACACTTATCTCCACAGGGGTTGTATGAATCTATAATCCCACCACCAGTGGAGAAGAGTTTCTTCTCCACAGCCTCACCAACATTTGTTACTGGCTAACTCTGAGATAGCAGCCATTTTTTGTGGAGTGAGATGAAATCTTAGTGTTGTTTTCATCTGTATCTCTTGAATGACTAGTGATGTTGAACATTTCTTCATGTGCTTCTTAGCTGTTTTTACTTCTTCTTCTGAAAAGTGTCTGTTCATTTCAGATGCCCATTTTTGAATTGGGTCTTTAAATTTGGGTGGGCTGATTTTTTAAAAACTCTTTATATATTCTAGGTAAGCCCTTTGTCATAGAAATTGTTGGTAAAGATCCTTTCCCATATTGTTGGTTGCTTTTTCACTCTGCTGGTGGGTTTTCTTTGCTGTGCAGAAGCTTTTTAATAGGATGAAATCCCATTTGTTGATTTTTTTTTCTGCCAGTTCTCATGCTATAGCGGTTTTGTTCATGAAATCTTTCCCTAAACCAATGCCGTCAAGAGTTTTACCTAACCTATTTTACAGCAGGTTTAGTGTTTCTGTTTTAATATTTAGGTCTCTAATCCACTTTGATTTTATTGTAGCACACAATGAAAGAGACAGGTCTAGCTTTAGTCTTTTGCAGGTTAAAGTCCAGTTTTTCCAGCACCATTTGTTAAAGAGGCTATCTTTCCTCCACTGAGAGTATTTGGCTCCTTATCAAAGATGAGGTGGCTTAGTGTGTCTCGAGCTGTTTCTGAATCTTCTAATCTACTGCACTGATCCTTGGGTCTATTACTTTGCCAGTACCATGCAGTTTTTATCATAATGACTTTGTAGTATAGTTTCGAGTTGAGAATCATAATACCGCCCACTATGTCCTTATTTCTTAGAATTGCTTTTTCTATTCTACAGCTTTTGTGATTCCAGGTGAATTTTTGAATTACTTTCTCTAGATCTGTGAAATGTGTTGTTTGAATTTCAATCAGGATTCCTTTGAAATCTATATAATAGTTGTGGGAGTATAGCCATTTTAACGATATTGGTTCTTCCAACCCAGGAACAAGGAATGTCTTTCTATTTTCTGATATCTTCTTCTATCTCCTTTTTCAGAGTGCTGTAGTTTTCAGAGTAGAGGTCTTTCACCTCCTTTGTAAGATTGATTCCTAGATATTTCATTTTTTAGGATGCTATTGTGAAAGCGATTCACTCCCCAATTTCTCTCTCAGTAGATCTGTTGTTTCTGTATACAAAGACTATTGGGGTTTTTTTGTTTGTTTGTTTGTTTTTGAGACAGGCTCTCACTTTTGTAATTCAGGCTGGCCCTGAGCTCAGCCTTGAACTCACATAAATCCTCCTGCCTCTGCCTCCCAAGTGCTGGGATTACAGGCATGTGTCACCACATCTGGCACTGTGATATGTGGCTCTGATTGCTGGTGGGCATGAGTTTCCATGCCTACCATTTTTTATGCGGTTACTGGGGATTGAACCCGGGCCCTTGCACTTGCAAGGCAGGCGCTGGAACCACTGAGCTAAATCCTCGGCCCAAAGACTGTTGAGTTTTGAGCATTGACCTTGTATCCAGCTACTCTACTAAATTTGGTGATTAGGTCTAGTAGTCTTTTGATTGATTTTTATTTTTAGGATCCTCTATATAGAATATCATGTCATCAGCAAATATTGAGTTTGGCTTCTTCCTTTCCTATCTTTATTCCTTTTATTTCTTACTCTTGCCTAATGGCTGTGACTAATGTTTCCAGCACAATATTAAACAGGAATGGTGAGAGTGGACATCATTGTTGTACTTCTTTAACCTTTACAGCTGATGCTAGAGTATACCGAACACCTGGCCTTCCAGGGTGTTGGGTGTGTATCGTTTTGCATGGGTTATTTTATGTTAGATTGCCTTGAAACTTGCATCCACATTTTAAAAAAGAGAATCATGGATAAACATATCTTCACTTCGTGGGAGAGAAGGATGCAATAGTGCACCTTATTCAGGTGGTTTTAAAATCATTAATTTCTTTGACTTAGTAACTACGAGGTGCTCATTGTTCATAAGTTATTTTAGAAATTATATGACTGCTATTTGAAGTATTTAGGCACCTTCTCCCCAACTGAGCCCTGTCTGTGTCAACCTGTCCCCGAACAACTGTTAATTTAGTGGGTGGAGGATCTATAAAAATGAAGGATGGTTAAACTGTCATTAGCAAAAGGTCAGAAGGCCTTGGGCTGGAATGGGAGCCTAGACCTGCCATTGCCATGCTTCTGTCAGGGAGGGGCGCTCAGGACCACACCTCATACATGGATGAGCCACATTCTGTCACTGTCCCCCTGTATATGACTTCCTTTTGAGTTCTTTAATGAAAAGGGCACAGAATTAAGTAAACCCCAAGGTACAGGCTACTGGTTTTGAGCAAAACGACAAATTGGTTTAAGATGGATTTTATCAAATGTTTTTCTTGTAAGCCCAAACAAAGCATAGGGCTTGCACAAAGCAAGTCATTAACTCATCAGGGAAAAAAGTCATTAAAATCATACTAATCAGGCCAGGGATTTAGCTAAGTGGTTTTGGTGCCTGCCTTGCAAGCGCAAGTTCCTGGGTTTGGATTCGATCCCCGGTAACCACATACAACAATGCCAGGTGTGGTGATTCATGCCCATCAGCAATCAGCACCACATACCATGATGCTCGGCATAAAGGTTCATGCCTGTAATTCCAGCACTTGGGAGGCAGAGATAGGAGGACTACTGAGTTTGAGGCTGAGTTCAGGACCAGGCTGAACTATAAAGCGAGACCTTGTCTCAAAAAATTAAAATTAAAAAAAATACTAATCAACTTTTTATCTCTCCATAAACACCTTTCCAAAATTATGGCATTCATGCCAAATACTCATCTGATATCAAATTAGTAACCATAAAATATCATATAAGAAAACTGTGAAGGCAAACAAAATCACATGATACTGTGACTACCACAGAAGTGTGTTACACTTGCCAGCTTCCTGTACAATGTCAAAAATAATCTGTGTATGATTGTCAATGACTTTTAAAATACACTCTTTCAATTAGAATAAATTATGTCTAGGCAAATAATAGAATTTGTCAAAACTCTGAAGAACAGTTTTTTCGAACCCCATCAGAAAGGCTAGTGAAGATTTATGTTGGATTTCTTGCTTATTCTTCCTTCCCACTTAGTGCCTCTTGGTGAACAAATAGCCTCATTCCTCCATGAGCAAAACAGTGTATAGAGATTTGGTTGATGGCCTTTCCTGAGTAAAAAGGCAGATAAGAAGTTTTATGGGTAGCAAGATTTAGATCTTGGAAGATTTCATTTTGGATTAAAACCAAGACAAGTGAATGAGGCAGTTGGAACATATTTTCCTTAGGTTGTCTTCATAGATTGTTTTCTGATTAATGGCCTTTTCAGAGTTATAAAATCTTGTAAAGCTAAAACTGGGGCTAATTCCGCTCTTTCTGTTGCTATTCTAAACATATTGTCATTAAGGTTAGTTATTTCAGCAAGAGTCAGAGACGAATGACTTATATTTTCATTGGTTTCAAACTAAAACCAGCTCTCTTCTCTCCCATTAAAGAACTCTTCATACAAATATTGTGACCCTTAAATGTCTGGTTTGAAGTCAGTGTTAAGATTGCTTCACCAAACACTGTTATGTGACTCATGGAGAGCAAAGCCATTCCAAGTTAAAAACAAGTTTTTAGAATACTATAATATAAAAAAAATACTAAGAAAAATGATCACCTAGTACTCTTTATTTTCTTCAGAAGCAATTATTTAGGGACTTTTAAAAAAATGTGATCTTGGCATACAACACTTGAGGGCATAACGTTTTGCAATGAGTTCCAGGGAGTCTTCCTACAAGAACAGTCCTGGCATTGTGACATTTCAGTTAGGTAGCAAACAATATTCCTGGCTCAAAATACAGCAACAAATGTTGAAGGGGCTGTGAGTGTCCATTCTGGGTTGATACATTTACAATACCCAAGAAAGATGTATCAGCATATATTGAATGAAGAAAATAAAGAATAGTCGCTTATCATTTTTCTTAGTTTTTTTTTTATATGATAGTATCCCCAAAACTAGTTTTCAACCTAATGTGGCTTTTCCCTCCATGAGACATGTAACAGTGTTTGCGGGCATTTTTCCTTGTCATATCTTAGAGGTGGGGTGTGTCGTTCAACTGGCATCTGGTGGGTAGAGGCCAAGAATGCTACAGTGCCCAGGACAGCCCCACAGGAAAGACATATCTGATTCGAAACATCCGTAGTGCCGAGGCTGACAGGAATCATCACTGTTCCATGAAGAGTACTAATTCTGAGAGAGATGAGGAAGGCAAATGTGTTTTCCTTGGCCTGGTATGTGTGTGAATTGAGAGAATGGTAAAGGTTTGGCATTTTTCACCCTTGACTCTTTTAATGGAGCAATTGTTATTTCAAAGATTGAAAAGGGAAAAAACCCTTTAGGTAAATGCTGCATTTGAAATGAAGTCATGTCCCTTCTTGTTTCTTGATCTACTTCCAAAGTACAAGGAAATCACCTACAGACTGAAGTTTAACACTTATTTTGTGCTTGAGTGAATTACACAGAAAAAAGAATGGTCCTTACCATTTGAACAGGGTGGGGCCTGGGTCACAGTCACAGATTCCCCCACTAAACATGTAGCTCTCTGGGCAATAAATTGCTTGCTCTGAGGGACCGGTGTAAACTGTCATCTTTCTCTGTGATTTATAGGGTGTGTCACCTTCAGTCACTCAGTTCAAGTTCCCTAGTTGTATTCCTCCCTGCTGGTTTCTATGCGATGGCTGATCTTGTGTTGGGAGCAGCTGGTTCCTCTTAAATTCCCTGTTTGCTACATTTCTGTGACAATGTGTTCACACCAATATAATTATGACTGCATTAGCACTTGCCCTGTAAACCACATGATTCAGGAGTTTACCAGTTGGTAATAAAAACTCACTTCAAGCCGAAACTTGTCTCAGCTTTGGAGCCTCAGGGACAGGGGCAGTTGTAAATGGTCAGTGTTGGTTAGAGCCTTCTGATGTTTGTGGCCATTAGTCCTATTTATTGGTTATCTCTCCACGGAGCCAAAACTATGTGCTGTGGGAAGTAGGTCTTTAATCATTCAGCAAAACACAGGCCTTTTGCCAAGTTTCATTGGCATTCATTAATTCTTTCAACAAATATTTATCTGCTTAAAATGGGCCAGAAGCAGGTGAGCAGCACAAAGTTCATGTTCTCATAGAGCTTACACACTAGTGGAAGAAAAAGAGGCAAGGACGGAAGGAGGGTAACAATGAATATGGGAGCATGGAAAGGATGAAGGAAGACGAAGAAGGAAGCAAGGAGAGAAGGAAGGAGGGAGAGGAGGGAAGAAGAAGTGAGAAGGGAAAATACTAGATGGTAAAAGCTTTGCACAAGAGTAAAGCAGAGTGAACTGTGGCTACTCTAGAAGAGGAGGCCAGGACAGTCTCCATGTGAAGTGGCCTGGATGACAAGTCAGCCACACAAAGGGCCTTCCAGAAGGAGTCATCAGCAAGGATAAGCCTCCAAGGCTCAATGGGTGGGAAGGCTCAGGATGAGCAGGAAGGGCAAGAATGGGCACAGTACGTGCGATGGCCAGTGGAACCAGGATGTCTAAGCCTTTCTAAGCTCCGGCGAGGAGCATGGGCTTTAAGCAAAGGAAGGGCATAGGCTAATTTGAGTTTGAAATATGCCTTTCTGGCAGTTGTAGGCAGGAGAGGAAGTGAGAAATCCAGTTGGAAAGCCATTGCTGAAATCCAGATGTCTACACTGAGAACTTATTTGCCAGGTCTCCTTCTCCTATGTAACTCCCTTCCAAAGAACAGAAGAGGAACAGGCCAATAATCTCCTCCTACTTGAGATATTTTCTGCATGACATCCATGAGGTGAGCAGGGATGCAGAAAGAGGATGGCCATGAGTTTGCTTCTCTGTAAAATGGGTTTTATAATGCAAAATCTATAGCCCTGTTCTAAAGATCAGCAGTGTTTGAAAAGCTCCTAGCTTAGAGCCCAGCAATAATCATCTTAAGTCCCAGCAAATCAGTTATTAACTTATATAAACAGTTCAAGCATCCAAAGACATCTTCCACACTTGCAGAAAGGTGACATATCTTTTAGTTGGCCTAGAAATGTGACAAAGACCCTTTTGTGTTTGAAATTAAATAATATGTAGCTGCCTGAGTTGCTGAGATAATTTTATGCTGCTTTTCAGTTTCCACATCTTCTTAGCTCCTGCTTCTCTTTGCCTCCCATATTTGCAGAACTGTAAATATGTATCACACCAAGCTGCTTTCCAGAAAGATGGTACCAAATCATGAAAATGTCTTACTTCTTCAAAATGGTTATTTATCACACTCTAAAATTCACCCTTTAAATAGTACAAGTTAGAGGTTTTAGTATATCCACAGAGCTCAGCAACCATCAACATTAATTGATTTGGAACATTTTCAGCACCCTAAAAAGCCCCTCTGCCCATTAGCAGTCACTCCTCACTTCCCATCGCCATAGTCTCTGGCAACCACTAACCTGTTCCTGTCTGTACGGATTTACCCCTCCTGGCATTCCATAGAAATGGAATAATACAACATGTGGGCTTTTCCGCCTAGCTTGTTTCATTTGGCATAATATTTTCAAGGTTCAATTATACTATAATTGACTACTATTTCTGAACTGTATGTTTATATTTTTCAAAATGGAACTTTTAAAAACAGTAGTCATAGTAGATAAGAAATGGTATCATTATGTTTTATCTCATCAAAATAGAGAACATGAGTTCTGATAAATTTATTTTTGTTATGTTAGTACATCTTACAAATAAAATATTCTCCTTGTAATACTGCTGCATTGTAGATCTGTCTCCCTTGTTTTTGGTTTATTTTTTTTCTTCCTTCCCTATAATTTTTTAATTGATTTTTATTGGTACATTTTGTATACACATTGTGATCACAATCGACACTGAGAATTTGTACCAGTACATGACAGAATTTTTTCCCATTCCTCTGCCCCCTCAAACTCCCCAAACCCTATATACATCTTTATTTCCTTTTTTAAAATCATTAAATTTTTTCTTTGCTCTCCATCAAATCTGGCTTGCCACCTACTTTTGTAACCAAAGTTTTTGGAGCATGGCCACACCCACTGATTTACATATTCTCTATGGCTTTTTTCACTAAATGATAACAATGTTGAGTTGTGGTTACAGAGATTATGTGTCTCACAAAGCATACATGATGTACTGTCTGGCCCTTTATATAATGAAAGTTTGCTGACCGCTAGTCTAATGTCTGAGTAAAGACAGGCTCTCTACATTTACTTGGTTCTAATCTGAATGATTTGCATAAATCTGTTATTTCCCTGGGCCAGGGCAACTCACTGACAAAATATCACATGAATATGATAAAGGTATTTGTGGAAATAACTCTTTTGCTCTGTACAGGAGGGGAAAATATTATTACAGTGAGAAAAAAGATGGTAGAATATTTCTTAATAGTCCGAAACTGTTGAGGAACAGAACTATTACCTTGAGGATTATAAAAGTCACTTTACAACCATACACACTCATACACACGGCCCAGTGGTACACATGCACTTATCAAACTTGACAGCGGGAAAATTACTTATATTTTCCTGTACTCAGTAATTGCTAGATTCCTGGGATTTCCAGCTACAGGCTTTGGAGATTTCCCTTCACGTGCTCTCATTGTGATCAGGGCCCAAATTTTTTGTCTTTAGTAAAAACCAAGCCATTTCTACATCATTGCCTCTTCACCTGCTAATGCCCACTGTACCCGCTGGTCTAAGGCCTTAACCCAAGCCACCCATTTGGCGTGCATGCTCCTTCCTTCCCTCCTTCAAATTGAAGGGTAACAAAGACTTTGTAATCATTTTAACCATCATGTTTTCTGAACACAGTTGAAACACAATTTTATTTAATTTTCTTATTTGTTGATGCATCTCTTAGAAAGCCTCCCCCTTAACCTTCTTCTTGGCCCCTGAACCTATGCTTCATGTTCTGTGTATCTCTCTATTCTCTTCATGTTTTGTCTTTCACACCAGGCTATGAACTTGCACACGAAGAGACAGTTTTCTTTTCATGCTTATACTCTTTTTTCATGCTGTACTTTCTCTGTGTGCTTAATGAGTAACATGGTACAAGTAGGACAAATAAATGCCAGTTGAATCATGGATGCAGGCACACAAAGCTTCAAGCAGTTGCCTTCATGTATGTTATATTTGCACCCACAAACTCCTCGTATTAAAATTTCTTTTAATAATTTTTTTTTTTCTGAAAACTTCAGGTGCCCATCCTCAATGGTGACATTGCTTACTTTTTTTTTTTTTTTTTTTTTAGGTTTTTTGAGACAGGGTCTCACTTTGTGGTTCAGGCTGGCCCCAAGCTCAGCCTCAAACTCACATCACAGCAATCCTCCTGCCTCTGCCTCCCAAGTGCTGGGATTATAGGCATGAGCTACCACGCCCGGCACTCTGGTATGTGGTACTGGTTGCTGCTGGGGTGAGTCTCCACGCCCAGTATTGTATGTGGTTACCTGGGAATCAAACCTGGGTCCTTGCACTTGCAAGACAGGCGCCGGAACCACTGAGCTAACTCCCCGGCCTGACGTTGCTTACTTTTTATTCCAGCAATTCAACCATCACTAGCAAAATAACCATGATCCTCTGGAACATACAGAATTCTGTAAGGGCAGGTAACAAATATCACATAAAGACTCAAAATATAAACACTTCGACAAACACTTATAAAATATAAGAATTCAGAAGGAAAAAACCTGAGTGTTGTGGAAGAATATCTATCAATGGAAAAAGAGATTAGATTGCAGAGTATGAGTACCAACTTAATGAATGAAAACAAAATTCACTTCAGATGATTTGAGTTAAAATTTGGTGATGAAATGGTTTCTCTCAAAGGTGGAGGGCAGAACTGAAGGAACATGGGAGAAATACTGACTTACTGAGACTTACCCACTGGACTACTTTCCAGGGTTGGACAGTGTCTGTTGGAAGGTGGCACCGAAGATTAATGAGAGCTGGCCTTCTGGTGCTATGGGGTGGAAGCGGCACCCAGCATGGCCCCTCAATAGGAAAAGCAGTGGAAACACCTAGAAGCTTGCTAGATCTCTTCCTAGTGTTCTCAGTGGGTGAAGACCCATGTTGCAGCCAGAACTGCCTTGCAGAAGAGCTGGTGTCACATGGACATGTGGGGATTGGAGGCACAGAGCAAGGGAGAGAGAAATGAAGGGTGGGTACAGAAGAAGAGCAAGACCGGAAATGGGAAGTCAGGATAAGGTTTTCTCCTGATTTTAAGTCCTGAGATGCATCATCAATGCTCAGTGGTCAGGAGAGGAGCTTTCAGGTTAGAAGCAACAGATCAGGTAGTCTCTGAGTTTGGAGGAGGACTTAGGCAATATAGTGGCCATCAACTGAACAAGGTGGAGTGGGAGTTGTGCAGGATCCAGGCCATGGGTGCTTTGTGAGTACTGAAGCAAGGTGGAATGTTATCTCAAGGGCAGGAGAGATCTGTTAAAGCAGGTTGGACAGAAGCAAAGGAGATTATGGTGTGTACAGTCTGGGGGAGAAGAGATGATGGTCACTCAGGCAAGGGTGGGGCAGGAGAATAGACAGTGGTCTTGTAATGAAGAGTCACCCACTCTGGCTGCTATCAACCCACTCTAGAAAAGTTGGGTTCTCTTCATCGCAGATAGATTAAATCACTTACTTAGAAGTAGATTACTTAACATTTTTAAAATATGCAATGTCATCATAGAATTGTAAATCCCTGTAGTTTAACCAGCATAACCTTCATTCAAAATCTGCAAATGAAGGTATGGTTTAGCAAACAATTTTTAAACCTTAGCCCTACTGGCATCTGGGTCCTGGTTTTTCTTTGTTGTCAGGGAACAGGAGGGAGGCTGGTCCATGCTTTATAAGACACTGAGTGGTGTTCCAGGACTCCTCACAGCGTGTTCCCGGGATTCTGCCGACCAACATGTCTCCAGCTGCAGCACCGTAGAACATTCCTGGGCACCACGGTCATCCCCAGATGGGAACCACTGGAGCTTAGCACAGCATCCACATATGGCTCGTCTTTCTGCCACATGGGATTAATATTTTACACCTATTTCCTCAGAGATTTGGAGCTCCCTGAACGTGGGGATGATGCCTTATTCTCCCTGATCCTATTTCCCACACACGCAAAAAGAATTTATTAAAGGACCAGTGTATATTTCTGAGACAAATGATTGAACAGTGAAATGAGTCAAAATGTGATAATACTATGAGAGTGGGATTAGGATTCCACAAGGTTTAAGTCCTCTCAAACTGACACATCCTTAATTAAGGAAAAGATCACTAGAAAGAGTGTACAGGATCACTGGAGACTGCCTGGGTGCTATAAAATATTAGCATTTCATACACATTTAAATAAACCCATTAAATGCCACGGAATCGTTGCTTGTGTTGATTGAGTTGTTTAGCTTCTCTACTCAGATTCAGCTAAGGAGTTTATCTGACCTGTATCTCTGGGAGTTGAAGGAAGAGAATGTTTAATACTGGAGCTTTGAAATCAGAATTTGGATCAAATTCTGACCTTGCCATTTCCACCCTTGGTAAGACCAGCTAAATGGTTTGACATTTCTGAGTTTTAGTTTCCTCAGCTGTAAAATGATGATGTTGACACCTATGTCATCAATGAACTAATAAATGTGACAGTGAATGGTGGAGTGCGACTGTATTGCTTCATAAGTATTTGCTATCATTAATGAGAATTAGAAGTCAATACGGACCACTGGATTTTAATGTTTTCCTCTAAAAATTTGCTTTATAAAACTTGCTTTTAAGTATAAATTTTAGGGAAAAATCTGTTGTTGGGAAAAAATTCCCTTTTCTTAGATGAACTGGTTTTGATTTCTTAAATTATTGGTTTATTTTTGTTAGTACGTATTAATTACACAGAATATTGGGTTACATTGTGACATTTGCATGCATGTATATAACATAATTTGATCCTATCCATTCCCTTGATTCCCTCCCTAACTCTACCTTTTCTTTTTTTTTATATTCAAATCTTTATTGGTACATTATAAATGCACGTCATCATTGCATTCAACATTGAGAGTTTGTACCAGAATATGACACGACTTGATTCTCATTTTTTCCCCTTCCCCCACCTACCCTTTCTTAAAATAATTCTTACAATTCATTATAAGTAATGCATGGGAATATTCTTCTTATGAGAGCTTCAAAGTAACAAAAATACATAAAGTAGATTTATGAAAAATCCACATTATGTCATTATACTTGCACATCACTCAAAGGCAACCTACCAGTCTAAACGGTTTGGTGTGAAGTTCTTTTGCTATGCTTTGAGATATATTTATTTTTATGTAACTTAGATTATATATTTTATAACACACTTTTTTCAGTTTTAAAAACTTTTTTGCTACCTTGTTCTAATAAATGGTGTGCTATTGAAATAGATACAGTGTCTTTCCTCAGACTTACCAGCCTAGACCTTGTCTAGGTTGAGTGCCCACAATAATCCTGCACCTTTCCCACCTCTTCCGAACAGATCAAAATGAACACCAAGTGTGTCATGTGTGGGCTTTTGCAGCTTTGTTGGATCATGTGCTCTTTCACTGTGGCTCAATCAGACAACAAAAATCTGAAAGTACAACTCGTAACGGCATTGAAATTAGTTGGTGAGTTCTCGCAATGAAAGGCACACAGAAAACTGTAAATTGTATTTGAAATTCAGTTTTTCAAATCTAATATGAATGCTGCCATTGCTCATTGTTGGAAAGTAATATATATTTCCAATTCAGTTTTGTATAGAAGCATTGTGAAGTGTAGGTTCTTTAGAGTGCTGTATTTGTGAGTCAGTGTGGGTATGTAATCCCTATAAAAGTCTAATGAAGTTTACTACATTGATGGCAGGGTATACTTAATTATTAACCACCTTAATGTTTGGTTTGGTGTGGTTAACTTCATGTATTTCAATTTTATAGCTATGTAGAAGCAGGATCAAGTATAGAACTTCGAAATAAAGCAGAATAATTGCACTTTCTTCTCACCTTTTCTGTAAAAATAAACATTATTTAGCAAAATATTGATCCATTCAGAAGTCTAAGATCTTCTATGAAATTGGTGGGAAAAATGCTTTTATCAGCAAGAATGTTCTGCAAATAGGAGTGCCATAAAAAAAGCTACAAGTCTGTTTTTAATCTCACATTTAGTTAAGGAACAATTCTGATGGAAGTTGAGAATTGCCAAAGGAAAATGCTTTCCTGCTGCTAAAGAAATGATGAGGCAGGCATTGGGTTTATTTTTATAACAATGTATTTTGATCCTGTGACAAATGTTTCACCATAGCTTTAACATTTTTCCTATTCTAAACTAAATTGTGTATGTTAACATTCTGATCTGTCTGAGCTTCTAAGAACACTAAGATGTATTGTTGATATTGAGGACTTTTTTTCTGGTTTTCTGTAAGTTTAACTCAATTACATGGTTGTTGAATGTTTCTTATTTGTAAAGTGACAGCTAGGTGCTGTCTTCTGATAGAAAAATGATTAAATCAATAACTCTCTATCTGGAGGATAATCATATCCCCAAGTAACTTGATCACAAAGAAGAAGACAGTAAGTTCTATAAATGAACTGGAGTATTACGGAAAAAGAAAACAAGGGAAGTGAATTTAAATAAGGACGAGTCTGCAATTAATCTTTTTTAAAATTTAATTTTATTGAGTTTATTGGTACATTTTAGGTAGAACTTATGATCGCATTCAATGTTGAGAATTTGTACCTGTATACGATATATCTTGATTCTTATTTTTCCCATTCATGTGTTCTCCCTTCATTCTCTTCCCCATACACATAAAGTTTGTTTCTATTTTTTCCTTTCTACCTTCAATTTTTTTCTTTCCCTTCTTTCCTTTTCCCCACCCCCTTTCCTAGTAACCCTTCAAACATTTTATTCCTATTTCACAATGTCTGTTTTACCTTTTGTTCCTCTTTTACACTTTCATTTTCTCACACCAGAGAAATGATTCAGTATTTACATGTGTGTCCTATTTATTTCACTTATGAATATGGCCTCAAGGTGCATCCATTTAGCTATAAATGTCTCAAGTTTATCTTTCTTTATGGCT
This sequence comes from Petromus typicus, assembly GCA_004026965.1. Taxonomy (NCBI): domain Eukaryota; kingdom Metazoa; phylum Chordata; class Mammalia; order Rodentia; family Petromuridae; genus Petromus; species Petromus typicus. The sequence goes on along the minus strand of PVIR01001414.1, from coordinate 34,357 downwards.
AAGTAGAACACTATTTTATAAAAAAACAAAACACATCTTCTTCATCCAGTCACCAGTTGATGGATTTCTGGGCTGTTTCCAAGATTTAGCTATTACAAACTGTGCTTCTATAAACATGAGTGTGCATATGTCGTTGTGGTATGATGCTTTTAGTTCTTTTGAAAACACACCCAGCAAAGAAATAACAGGGCCAAATTGAACCTCTAATCCTAGTTTTTTGAGGAGTCTCCAGGCTGATTTCCACAGTAGTTGTACCAGTTTACAGTCTCACCAGCAGTGGAGGAGGGTTCCTTTCTCCCTACAGCTCCACAGGCATTTGTTATTGATTTTGTGAGAGCAGACATTCTTTTTAAAGTGAGATGGAATCTCAGTGTTGTAGCCATCTTCATCTCTTAAGTGACCAGTGATGTTGTATATTACTCCATGTGTTTATTTGCTGCTTCTGTTTCTTCATTTGAGAAATGTCTGCGTATTTCAGATGTTCATTTTAAACTGAGTCTTTAAATTTGGAGGGTCTGATTTTTTTAAAGTTCTTCATATATTCAGAAAGTAGCCCATTGTCTGAGGAACAGCTTGTAAAATTTTGCTCCCAACTTGTAGGTTGTCTTTTTACTCTGTTGGTGGTTTCTTTCTCTGTGCAGAAGCTTTTTAATAAGATGAGATCTCGGTTGACTCTTTGTGCTAATTCCTGGGCTACTAAGGTTTTGTTCATAAAGTCTCATCCTATGCCAATGTCTTTAAGAGGGCTTCCTAAGCTATCTTCCAGCAGGTTTAGTTTTTCTGTTCTAATATTTAGATCTTTGATCCACTGTGCTTTGAGTTTAGTGTGTGCTAAAATATATAGGTCTAGTTTTAATCTTTAACAGGTTGAAAACCATTTTTTCCAGCACCATTTGTTAAAGAGGCTGTTTTTTTAAAGAGATGACAATGGAGATGACATTAAGGGGTGGAATTTAATATATTACTCTTAAACTGCTTGATCTTGACAACAAATGTTCATAGGAGAAATTTGAAATATAGCACAAAGATGATACTGTGGCTATTTAAAGACATAGTATAGAGATCAGGCCTGAGCTGTCCAATATGGTAGCCACTAGTCAAATATAGCTATTTAGATTTATACTTCAATAAAATGAAACAAATTTGTTCCTCTTTTACAGAGGAAATTTGTTCCTTTTTCACTGTAGTCACATTTCAGATGCATAATAGTAACTGAGGACTTTAGTGGGTTGAAGGAATATTGGCAACTAGCATCTTCTTTGTGATCAAGTTACTTAGGGATATGTTTACCTCCACCAGACAGACAGGTATTGTTTTAATCATTCTTGTACCATAAGAGAGCACCTAGCTGCCACTTCACAAAAAAGGAGACATTCAACAATCATGTTAACCTTGTTAATCAACGTATTACAAACTTTTGAGCACACCTAGACAGCTTGTTGAAATGACAGTCGCTGGGACACACCCACAGAGATTCTGAACCAGTGGGTCTGGAGTGGGGCCTGAAATTCTGATTTTCTAACAAGTTCCCCAGTGATGCTAGTGTTGTCAAGCCAAGGACCACACTTTAAATAACACTGCTGTAAAACTACATTTCACAAATGATTACTGCTTTAAATTTCCAATTGATTGTTTGATGATATACAAACTCTTTTATGATGCATATATTTTAGCAGTAAAATGAATTACTAGAAAAGGGATATTAAATTTATTTGAAAAGCACAAAAGTAAAAGCTGTTAGTCAATTCAGAAGATGTATGACTAAACTTTCATAAATATTAAATCAGAACAAAAGAAGAGAATGCCTAAGGAGGCTTCTAGTGGTGCGTTCCATATTTCCCTATGTACAGTATCACCATCATGAACTATACCAAGGAGTTCAGAGTCCACAGCATTGTGTGGACAGCTTTGTTGTAATCTGAAAATTAGCATGAGGAGCCCCTATTTCATGCCATTTATAATAGTAATTCTTCGGGGCTTTTGAGCAAAGCAATGATATAATTCGAGTCACAGAAAGACAAATATAACAGTGGAAAGAAGTAATGAAAGAGAACGATACCCAAGGTGGGGAGCCCAATTCCAACGCCATGACAAAATCCAGGCAGGAGAAACTAAGGACAGAAGACAGGAGGGGTCAGATGCCAAGCCCAGTGAGGTCATAGAGTCAACAGGATTGGACGGCTAATTGGCTAAAGGGTGTGAAGAAGAGGAGAGCTTTAACAACGATGTGGAGGTTTTGATCCTGAGCAACCAGAAGGGTAGCAACAGGATTAACCAAAATAGGAAACACATGAAGCACTTGAATCACATTACACTGAGGAAAAATGCAAACACTTTTGTGATCCCTAAGATTAGCTTTATGCTTCATTCATCTGTCTTGTTTCTCTCTGGGATCTTAGTGGAATCTTGTTTCAGAGGTGTACTTTATTAGTCATTGTTACACACATGGGAGAAGCATCCTATGGGTGAAAGACTGACATACAGATCATTTACCTGTAAGAGGAACATTTTAAATGGCATGGCTAAATGGTGCTCTAACACCTCAGAGTAATGGAAGAGTGGCATTGCTTGCAGATTTAAGAGCAACCCAGACTCATACAAACTCCTTGAGATCTTTATGAGACAACTTAGTATCTTTAATTTAGAAAATGTGTCATCATTTTATATATGTAAAATGACATCTCCCAGAATAATGGATCAAATTTATTAGAATGTTAGTACTAATTATCCAAAGCATCTGACATATCATTGATTTGCACATGGAGGTCTAGGTATGGAAGGTATTAGATTGGCATTACCCTACTGAACAACTGGTGAAATTAACCTTGGAATTTGACTAGAGTCATGGAATATTGAGGGTCTGTTCAGCAACAACAAATTCACTGGCCAGTGCATTGCTTCTCTCCTCTGCAATTTTCTTTAAAAGCACATTTGTAGATGAAATTAATGTCTTAGCAATTAGTTAACTGCTAAAACACATTAAAAATTCATCTCTCTATTTAAAACAAAGTACGTAGGTTAGACTTTTTACTTCTTTCTGGTGTCCCTACAATTCCTACAAATTCAGTCTCTACTTTTAGTTCTCCATACCCCCCCCACCATCAGATCTCTAGTAATGGGTAGAAATTAAGAAAACAAATTACAAAAGCTGCAGGATCAAGAATACATCAACTTTTTTTTTTTTACAACTAATTGACACTTGAAAGACAATTAAGAGTTGGGCAGATGTTATGTATTCACACCAAAACCATGAAGAAAGGACTCTCTCAGAATTGTTAATGTTAAAATTGAGACTTCCTGAGAACCTAGCCATTATTCATCATTCCCTCCTTTTCGCACCTTGTTATCTTCACTTTCCAGCTTATAACATTCTCAGATAACTCCCAACTTCAAAAATGAGCAAACGACTGCTCAAATACTTCTTCCTAGATGGATCTAGTTTTAGTTCTGTTGCTCATCTAACTTTTAAGAGAAACTTCTGGAAACCATGAACTGTCATTGTCTCTTTTTATATTCATTTGGTAGCTTAAAGCAGCACAAGAAACCCACGTCTTGCTCACCCTTCCACTGACCTGGCTTTCATCCCTCAGTATTGTGAGAGCCCTATTTACCAACGTCACTAAAGGCCAATCATACTGTCAAATCAAATGTATACTGCTTTGAGTGCATCCTACTTGGTCTTAAAACAGACTTCACTGAAAATTTCCTTTCTGTGTCACCTGACTTTTTATGATATGATCCTCAGAAAGTTTCCCTCCCACTTGTGTGATAGATCTTTCTCACTTCTTTTGGCTCTTTCTTACCCTTTGTGTAATTCTTTGAAGTTGCTGTTTTCCAGGGTGTGACACCGGTCACTTCCTAACCTTTGTTCCTGGAGGTAATCTCTCCATTCCATTTGTTGGCATCTGCCATGACCTATGTATACAGCAACTCAACATGTTTCATCCTAGCTTTTGTCTGAATTCCAAGCAAGAGCAGTGAAGACCCTGAAATTCAACACATAAAACCTTATTTTTTATGTTCTTGTTTCTTTCCTGCATTCGTTTCCTGTTAATGTTATAACAGATTAGCACACATTTGGTGGCTTAAAGCAATACATGAAGTTCAAAGTGGTTTGACATTGGTGCCTTCCTTCTAGTGACTATGTCCTATGGCCCTGTTTTAAGCCAGTTTTGTGTCACTTTAAACACTGAACAGCATCTATTTAAAAAGAAAAAAAGGTTTATTTCCCTTGTTGGAGTTTAAGGACATAACACTTGCACTGGCAGAGTTCTGGTGAGGACGGCATGGCAAATGGCAGACAGCAGATGGTAGAGCATGTGTCTGAGCACACACACTTCCATGTTTAGAACTAGAAACCAGAGAGGGTGGGAGAGGCCAGGTTTGCTTCTTTGACATCAGCCCATTCTCAAGGACTTAAGTCCTCAATGATCTGAGGATCCTTGGTGGACCCTCAAACCCTACTCAAACTGTAGCAGGTCCCCCCCTCCATCTTCAGAGCCAACCAGCAATCAACTCCCTCTCTCCCTCCCCCTCTTTCTCTCTCCCTTTCTCATTTCTGCTTCTGTCTTTATGTTTCCTTCTCTGTCTCTGAACCTTCCTGGCTCCATTTTAGAAGACCTGGGTGATAACATTAGTCCCATCTGAGTAATCCAGGCTAATCACCCCATCTCCGCATTCATTCTTAATTCAGTCATGCTTGCAAAGTCCCTTTCTCCTCATAAAGAAGTGTATGAGGAGGAAACATCTCTTTTTCTTCTATCCTTTAGATTCTCAGCTGAGAACTGATTGCTAAAAAATAAAAAATACAAGAGGAAACTACATAGGAGTTTATTAACATGTATATTTCATTTATCTACAGAAGAAACTTGGAAAATGAGTAAACTTAGGTGGCTTAGAATTTGGTTTCAGTTAAACAAATGAAGAATGATGTAGAGGAGGCAAGTTGTGGGGATGTGACCAGGGAAAAATATAGTACATTTAAATTGTTATACTCATGTGAATTGATGTCTTCTCCAATGATGTATTTCTTATGGATTAGTATCATCTTTTTTTCACATGAAGAGAGAGATATTCTTATAAATGAATAGTTTCCTTATAAAACATTAATTTCCCATATGAAAGAGTAATTTATGATGTTCTCATGGCCCTTTTTGTATCTGATATTACTCAAAAAAGCATATCCAAATAATCCTTACGCAAAAGGGGCATACATAGGGTGTCATATTCTGGTTTCCTACAGTCAGTTTTGAAGTGGCATATGCTGATCTCTAGTAACATGTTCAAAGTTTTCAGGGATTGGCATTTTAGATGTCATATTCTGCCTAGCATAGCTCAATTCATTCCTTTCTATTTTTCTCAGCAAATACTTGTGCATCCACTCAGTAAACGCAGCTGGAGGCTTCTGAGCCATCTAAATCCTCTCCTTCTCTCATACTTCACAGTGAAAGTTTCCCAGGTCCCATAGACTCTACCTGGAAGCCTTCAGAAATGCATAATGTTTTCACCTTCATCACCGCCTTGATTTGGGATCTTAATTTTCTGCCACGAACTCATTAAACACCACCCAAATGTGCTGTCCTGCCTCCGCTCTTGTATCTGATGGAGTCACAGATTCTGTTTTGGACTCCATGCCTCACTATTTCCCAATCCCAGTTATTGTGGTTAATAATGGTTTTGTGACTCTGCTTCTATCTTCCCATCTGTCTGCAGTGATCTCTCCATTCTTTACTTGATAAACTTCTTTTTTCAGTACTAAGGATTGAACTCATGACCTTGTGCTTTCCAGGTAGGCGCAGTGCCACTGAACTAAATCCCTGTTCCTAGACTTTTTATTTTTTAATTAAATATAATTTAATTATTTATTGCAGTTCTGAGAATGGAAGTCAAGGCCTTTGTACTGAGCTGCATCCACACCCCTCTCCCCTTGATTTTAGTGAGATCCTGATGACCTTTTGTTGTTGCTTCAAGGGCCAGCTCAGGTCTCAGCATTGCCACCCTTCCTCACATGCCGCAGCACCGCTGCCTTCCCTCCAGCACAGAGGGAGTTTCTGAACACTGTGTGTTTATGAACCAGCATTTGCTCCTTATGTGGTAAGCTCCACAAGGGCAAGAGGAGGTCAACTTCTGAAGTCACATTTCTCTCCATGTAACCTCTCATCCCTTCTTGGATAGACTTAACAGGTTTTGTTGGGATCCCTTGTGTTTTTTTTTTGCACATTTCTTTACCTTTGGAAATAATCTCTTCTATAACATTTGACTATTCATATATGTGTTTATTTTCCAGAGGTTGTGGAGAGAAAGAACTATGTACTTTTTCATCTGTATGATGTCAACACAGTGTATGGCACATAGTAGAAACATAATACTATTTTGTAAAGTGAAAAATTGGAAATAAACTGATACAATAGTTGTCTCATTCTCTACTTAGAAAAACCTAATTTTCTTGTTTTCTTGTGTCCTGGGCTGGAAAATAAGCTCAAGTTAGAATCTATACTTATATTATTTTAAAAGAGCTCCCAAAATAAAATCTTTTTTTTGAGACAGGGTCTCACTTTGTAGTTCAGGCAGGCCCTGAGCTCAGCCTCAAACTCACTTCACAGCAATCCTCCTGCCTCTGCCTCCCAAGTGCTGGGATGACAGGCATGAGCCACCACGCCCAGCACTGTGGTATGTGATGCTGATTGCTGCTGGGTGTGAGTCTCCACGCCCAGTATTGTATGTGGTTACCAGAAGATCGAACACAGGCCCTTGCGCTTGCAAGATAGGCGCCGGAATCACTGAGCTCAATCCCCCGCCCCAAAATAAAATCTTGAGCACTCTTTGAGTGTAATATTATCTGTGGTTGAGTTGTATGCTCTTTTTCATCACTGTTGTAAAAATACAATTCAAGTAAAATGAAATAAAAATTTAACCCACATGGGAAAACTGACGTTGGATATTCTGGAAGCATAAATGCTGGAATAGACCTTAGAGCTTCTAAACTCTGTCTGGGCTCTGTAACTAACTTGTTCAAATTGAGCTGAGGGTTAGTCAATTAACCGTCTGGAAGTTCTGTAGGCTCATTTTAAAATCTTGCCTATCTGTCCCTCATAATATTATCAAGATCAAACAGGAGAGTAGGTAAGTGTCTTGAAGAAATGCACAAATAGCTATATGATTAAAATTTATTGTTGGAATTGTGCTTTGAACAGTAAAAATATTTTGCTTTATTTTGTAGTGTAAGATTCTGAGTGATTGTTCTTCATCTGGATGAAAAGGGAACAGAGGTCAAACCTCGATGCCATCATGCAATCTGGACATATTCTATAGGAGTTTGACCTTTCTCCCCCACTGGCCCTTCTATCTCATGACTAAGTTCTCAAGAGAGAATATGCTTCCTCCACTGTTACCTGATAGGAGTTGTTTGTTTAGAAATTGACGTCTAAGAGCCTTTGAAACAATCATTGATTAAATTATCACAAGTGACATCATTTTCCTTGAGGTTTCCTGGCTTTCAGTCAGTGTTAATGTGTGTGTTGATATCCTATGGATTTCATTTCCACAACCAGGAATCCTTTACAGTGACAAACCTTAAGGAGCCCAAAGCTTCCATGGCAGGCCCCATGAGTTACAGTCTCTTGATCGGTAGAAAGAAGTTTCCAATATCCCTGTCTAATGCAGTAGATTCCATAATGTCTACATTGTTTTGTTTTATAATACTTAATACTATCCTTCTAAAATGAGATTTCTCAATATGATATCTGAAAATTCATTCATGACAACTACCAAACATTAGTCTGGACAGGTATATAAAAATACATCAATATTTGAGTTATGGTTTGGATCTGGAACATTCCACAAAGACTTCACGTATTGAGAAGTAATTGGATCATGGGGGCACCGTACTCCTCAGTGGATTAAACCACTGATGAATTTATAGCTGAAGGTGGTATTAGGAGACAAGGCCTAGTTGGAGGTAGGTTGCCGGGGGTGTGACCTAGGAGGATGTATCTCTCTGTTTCCTGTCTACCATGATGTGATCACTTTTCCTCCATGGCAGTCTCTTATACCATGCCATTTCTGCGTTTCACCCTGTTGACCATAAACCAAAACTTCTGAAGCTGTCAGCCAAATTGAACCTCTCTCTAAGTTGTGAGTGTCTGTTATTGTGTCTCGGTGATGAGAAAAGTGACGAGGACAACCCCAGTCTCTGTCTCTTGTTCCAAAGTTAAGAAGTAGCTGCAGATCATCTGAGTTGTGTGGTCTTTGGTGTTCAATGTGGAGAATTGTCTAATGTGAGGTCTTTTGGTCCTGATTCTCCATCTTCCTCCTTTTTTTCACCAATCTGCTACTCCTGCCTATCCAATCAGCTCTCCTTATGACTCAGTTAAGTATAGATAATCCCTTTGCATATACATGCTCAATAAATTCCCATTCTCCATCTTTTCTCATTTTGGGACTCCTGCCTGGTGCTCTCCTCTGTGTCTCTGTCTCTGTCTCTGTCTCTGCCTCTCTCCCTCTGTCTCTCTCTCTCTGTCTGTGCCTCTGTCTCTCTCTCTTTTTCTCTCTCTCTCTCTATTTCTTCATGCTGTTCTTTTTCCCTGCCCCACTACCCAATGACATATAGACCTCAAAGAACTCATTGAATATTTAATGCATTTCTTTCTACAAAACAAAGCATTTTAGAAGTAGACAATTTCAAGATTATCCATGCCAACCTAAAAAGTATTCAAAATTGTGATACTGTTAGCAAAGAAAATAAATGCTATTGAGGCTTGAAGTGGACTCCCACATAACAAATAGCCAAGAATGCCAATCTCTAAAGCCCTTGAAAGTGCTTATAAACCTACTTCAGAATTTAATGAACCCTTTGATCAACTCTGTTTTCTGTTCTGATTAAAGTTGCTTTTCTAGAGTGCCAGAAAATTAGCTAGAAATGTTCCTAATAAATTTAATTTTTCTGTTTTTCACAATGTTATTTTTAAATCTCCTCACAGCAAATCTAGAAGGCTAAAATTTTTTTGTTACTTATAAAGTGACTCTTGAGTAAAAGACCAAATTGGAAACTTGTGAGCCAGTTTCACTGACTTAGAGTTTGGAGTGAGGCTTGTGCAGTGATTCTTTCTGTGGCCCCAGCCTCCCAAGATGTGGAGAATCCACTGTGTACATTAATAGTCACACTTGACATTTGTTCTATGTCTTTATTCTTTCTTCTATTTCATGGCCATATGTCCCTGCTCCAACAACTATTCCAAACCTTTACCTCTTGCCTGTAAGAGCTAGGATGGCTGAAAGCCCGTAGAGACTTTGAAGTCTTCCTATTTTTAAACAGTTGTAAGGAGTTTATGCCTTAGAAACACACACACGTACCCTGTGATGCCAAATCAAGTTCTTTAAGTCAGATACAGAGATACCAGCAATAAACCAGTATGTGAAAAAGAAGACGAATAAATCAAACGTGTTTTTTATGGCACAGGTGATGATTTTATAAAAAAAAGTACCAGAGTGCCATTTATTAGCATTTTGTCTTGTAAAATTTACTTAATTTTTATACATCTGAGTTTCCTTACTTAGAAAAATGGGATGAAAAATTAGTAAATAATCCAGTTAATTTGTTAAAATGAGCTGAGATAGATAAAACACATAACACAGAGCTCGTGTAACGCAATGTTAGCACCCTTCTATGGCATGAATGGTTCGTTTTAGTCTGAGAAGTTGGAAGAAAAAGCCCCAAACTATGTGTATGATATTGTTTATAGATATGTGCTATAATTTCCCAGATAAGCTATATTACATTAGTTTAATTTACTCTTACTGCAGAAATAACTATGTTTTCTGATTGCTATTGCAAATGACATCACTTTTCACCATTTTCAGAATTTCAATATTGCTATTGTGCATCAACATTACATACTTTTATCTTTTTACCTTTCCCTTTACCATGACTCCCAGACTAGTTTTCTATAAGTAACTCCTTTTGTCTTTCTTTTCTTTTAAATTAAAACCTTTATTGGTACATTATGAATACACATCATCATCACATTCAACATTGAGAGTTCGTACCAGAATATGACATGACTTGATTCTCATTTTTTTCCTTCCCCCACCCAATCTACAATCCCCCACCCCCTATATGCATAAGCTTTGTTTCCTTTTTTCCTTACTATCATATTCTTTTTCCTCTTGTCATTTTCCCCTACACTCTATTTCTTTTTAAATATTTTCTATTTCACAATATCTACTATATATTCTAGAACTCATTTACATCTTCATTTTCACATACCAGAGAAAAGATACAATATTTACACATCTGTGACCTACTTATTTCATTTATGAGGATGTCCTGAATGTACATCCATTTGAGTAGAAATGACTCAGTCTTATCATTTTTATGTCAAAGTAATACTCCATTCTGTAAAAGAACCATATCATTTTTATCCAGTCTCCAGGTGATGAACATTTGGGTTGTTTTCAAGATTTAGGTATCACAAACTGAGTTCCTATAAACATGGGTGCACATAAGTCACTGTAATATGAATCTTTTTTATTTTTTTGTGTATATACCTAGCAGAGGAATGGCTGGGTCAAATGGGACCTGTAATCCTACTTTTTTGAGGAATCTCCACACTGCTCCCACAGAGGTTGTACAAGTCTACACTCCCACCAACAATGCAGAAGAGTTTCTTCTCCACAGCCTTGCCAACATTGTTGCTGGCTAATTCTGGGGCAGCAACCATTTTTTGTGGAGTGAGATGAAATCTCAGTGTTATTTTCATCTGCATTTCTCGAATGACCAGTGATGTTGAACATTTCTTCATATACTTCTTAGCTGCTTTTACTTCTTTCTCTGAAAAGTGTCTGTTCATTTCAGATGCCCATTTTTGAATTGGGTTTTTAAAATTGGGTAGGTGGATTTTTTTAAGCTCTTTACGTATTCTAGATAATAGCCCTTTGAGAAACAGTTGGTAAAGATGCTTTGCCACATTGTTGGTTGCCTTTTTGCTCTGTTACTGTTTTCCTTTGCTCTGCAGAAGCTTTTTAATAGGGTGAGGTCCCATTTGTTGATTTCTTCTGCCAGTTCTCGTGCTATAGAGGTTTTGTTCATGAAATCTTTCCCTAAGCCAATGTCTTCAAGAGTTTTACCTAACCTATTTACAGCAGGTTTAGTGTTTCTGTTTTAATATTTAGGTCTCTAATCCACTTTGATTTTAGCTTGGTGCACGGTGAAAGAAATAAGTCTAGCTTTAGTCTTTGGCAGGTAAAACCCAGTTTTTCCAGCATTATTTGTTAAAAAGGCTATCTTTCTGCCATGGAGGATTTTTGGCTCCTTTGTCAAAGATGAGGTGACTCCGTGTATCTGGAGTTGTTTCTGGATCTTCTAATCTACTCCACTGATCTTCAAGTCTGTTACTTTGCCAGTACCATGCAGTTTTTATCACTGTGGCTTTGGCTTTGTAGTATAGTTTTGAGTTGGGGATTGTAATACCTTCCTCCATGTCCTTGTTGCCTAGAATTGCTTTTGCTATTCTAGGTCATTTGTGGTTCCAGATGAATTTTTGGATTTTTAAAAATATGTTGTTTGGATTTCTAGATAGAAAATTATGATATCTTCAAAAAGTTACAACTTTTCTGAAGATTTATTTTTTTAAAAAATGACTTTTACATGTACACCACACTGTCCTTATCCATTCATCCACTGATGGGCACTGAGGCCACTTACCCACCTCAGCTACTGTGAATAGTAGTTATCAAGGGCACATTAGCATCTCTTTAGCATGCTGATTTCATTTCCTCTGCATACTTACCATGGAGTCAAGTTTTTTAAAGAGTTGACCTGAAATATAGAATAGCAATGACTAGAGATTTGGAGGGAGGATGGATAAAGGATGGCTGACTGTGATCAGAGCAGCTATAGCATGTCTTAAAATATCGACTAAACTCCATTGGTATGTGCAATGCATAGATGTTAATCAAAAAAATTTAAAGAAACAAACACAAGAAAGCCTCAGATCAGTAAAAAGAATATAAAATACATTTAAAACTCTTATATGTATTCCATTATCAGTCATCAAAATATCAGAATTGACTGGTTTCAGTTTAAACTTCTAAAAGATTTTAGTCACTGTTTCCTAATAGGTACTAAATCATCAAAATAGTGTTTAAAGTTATCCTCCCCCTGCCATGAACAAATACCCTCTAGGTCTATGCTGTACTGTGTGGCTTCTACTAGCTACACGTTGCTTTTTAAGTTTAAATGAATAAAACTTAAATGAGAAATTTATTTCTGCAGTCACACCAGCTGCACAGCAGGCCCTCAACTGTCACATATAGCTACTGGCTGCCATGTGGCACAGCACAGACAAAGGCCATTTTCCTCATCACAGAAAATTCTGTGGACACCCCTGTTCCAGTGCGTCACTGTTGGTCTTCAGATCCACAATGACATATCAAAAGACACTGCTTCTACTCTGACTTAGCTCTTTCTATTTTAGTACCAGGGATCAAACTCAGGACTTCGTGTTTGTGAAGCAGGTACTGAAACCTCTGAGCTAAGTCCCTGAGCCCTTTTGCTTAGCTCTTTAAGAAAATGTGCATTCTTTTCATCAAAAAGCTGCTATCTATACAAATGTTAGCATGGTTTTTCTTAGTAGAGAATGTTATATGAGTGAACTTCTATTTATTGAGCTATCCTAATATTTCTGAAATAAATCATACTGGATTTGGGAATATTGCTACTTTAATGCACTTATAAATTCTATTTATCAACTTATTTCAGTGTTTCACTTTTAAGTCCAGGACTAACTTAGGCCACTAAAACTTTTTCTTGTGAAATGTACAAAATCGAGGCCACAGTATCTCCTAGAAAGGTTTTCCTAACATGGAAAACAGCTGCTCGAGAGAATTCTAGAGAATTCACCAAATAAATATGTAATCTCTTAGTATTCTTCCAAGTTCTGAGTTCAAGACGGGAAAGGTTACTTAAAGCTTTCAAGTTTTCTCTGATAGGGGAGCCTTTCTCCTCTTTATTGTTTGATTTTTTATTATTATCTTTTTAAAATTACGATGAATTCCCAGAATGCTGAGTATATGCAAAATTGAAATATACCCAAATTCCCAGGAAAATATAAACAATTTTAATTTTCTTTCATTTGAAAAGTCGATTTTATGATAGTGTAACTAACATATTTATGAAATTCATGCTAGTGAAAATATACTTTGTTTAATTAAATGCTCCCAAGAGGATTAATGATTTTTATCAGATTGTTTTTATTTCAGTTTTTAATTAACTTGGCATAATTTGTTGATTAAGTTTTTAACAAAATACCATGTATAAGTACAGTACTCTTCCATTTTAATAACAGTGTCAAATGAAAGAAGGCAGCAGATAAGAAGATATTAATTTTAAAGAGTTGGGTTAATAATCCTGGAAAGTACCATAGTTATACAGTATGGGGACAGAACAATTGCAATGGGTTAGCATACAGCACTTCCTGATGAGGAATTTGTCAGGCTGCCTACCTCGCACTAAAACTGAGCAAAGAATTATGATGGGGGCCGAAGTCACACCCTTGATGTCACAAGAGGATTCCAATAAAGCAAAGCAGAATTAATTAATATGCAATATAATGTACAAAGCAGAGAAAGATCTAAAACTTAAGTTCAAAAAAGATTAGCTGTGGAATGAGGGAGATGTGGATTAACATCAGCTTTAGTAAAAGACACTCGGTGATGTAAGTCAACTAAAAGCCCTAAGATGAGGCACAGTATAACTTGGGGACCCAACAATGTACTCTAAGTCTAAATTAATAGAACACAGCATCTAAAATGGAAAAACTCATTAAAGCTTCTATTCTCTGCAGTGAGTAGCACACAATGAGATTAAAGGAGGAGATATAAGAACTGGCCAGATTTAAAATGAACACACACACACGCTTGCACACATGCATGCATGCATGCACACACATATATACACAATGCAGATACACACAATGCCTCTGGCAGTTTATGGGAGTTACCACATGCATTTCTCACTTATTTAAAATGGCATGAGAGTGCTCCAAGGAGTATATCAGGATCTTTCACAGAACTAGTTCACATTAAGATCTGATGATGGGTTTTATGCACTTTTCCTATATGATCATCTTAATAAAAAGGACATAAAATACATTTAGAACTCTTACATGTATTTCATTATCAGTCATATCAGAATTGACTGGTTTCAGTTTACACTTCTAAAAGATATTTTACTTGGGCTAGGGATTTAGCTCAGTGGTTCTGGCGCCTGCCTTTCAAGCGCAGGGTCCAGGGTTCAGTCTCCAGTAACCACATACAACAATGCTGGGTGTGGGGACACCCACCAGTACCACACACCACAGTGCTGGGCATGGTGGCTCATGCCTGTAATCCCAGCACTCGGGAGGCAGAGGCAGGAGAATTGCTGAGTGCAAGATTGAGTTCAGGACCAGCCTGAACTACAGAGAGACCCTGTCTCAAAAAAAGATATTTTACTCTACTTTGTTTGTATTCTGTCTCCCAGGATTTTGATGTTTTATGGATACAGATGTATCGATAATGTATTTGAAACACGAGGTGCCACTTATTCAGCCCTTCCTGTGTCCCTAGTGTGTTTCCCAGTTCCCCTGATGTGATTTTACCCCAACAGCAGTTCATTCAACATACTGACTACTATTTTTCAAAAATAAAATATATATAGATGCATGTATATAATCAAACCAAAGAATAAAATTTTGGCAACTTATAATATCATGTTAATGAATTTAGATTTAAATATTTAAATTTAATTTTAAATCTTCATTTATCTGACCTATTTTTGTATTTATTTAATTAAATTTAATTATGTTTACTTCCTGTCTATTTAATTTAAACTTACATTTTAGGTTTCAGCATTTAAGTTTTTAATTGCTAGATATACTAAGAAATAGCTTATAACCAAGACAAAACAGATGAAAGTTTACAGTTTGACCAAATAGAAAGTGGCATTTAGTAACATCACAAGTAAATGAAACACTCTCATTATGGACAAAATGCCAGAGTGTTTACTTTTTTAGTTCTTTTGGCTAAAAAAAAATTTTCCTTATGGAAACTTACACTTCTCTTTTGCCAGACATTTGGCATTTTTAGGATTCTTCTGTATTTCTTAGTTTACTTAACTTTCAGAAGATATATATTAATCACTAAAATCCAGCATTCCACTTATAGCCATTCAAGTCATTAAATTTATAATAGGTAATTCAGTAAAGTTGGCTTCTTGACTAATTAGCTTTTGTTCAGTTGGCTTCCTTGCCTGAAGCTAAGTGTAGGTATACTTTATGAAGTATAAAAAGAATCTTTTTTTTAAAAAAAGATAGTTCTGAGCCACTTTCCACAACTGTAAGAATAGATTTAAAAAATGGTTAATTATGATAGGCATGAAAGCTTTAGACTAGCTGTGCAGATTAATTTTCTCTCATAATGGACACAAGTGTCAGTCATATAATTGATGAAAAGGACATTTCTCCACGTTTTCACACTATTTGACTGCCTTCCTAAACACAATCTTGAAGAGCTTAGTTAAAATACTTTCTCATATTTTTCCATGTGTGATCTTCCAATGACCAGAAAGTCTTTTGCACGCCTTCTTAATATGGCAAAATTTGTCCCCTGGTACATGCACTGGACTTCTGTGCTATGTGGCCTCTCTGAGCATTGCCCAGTTTGGAGTCCAAACTGCAAATGATCACAGTCCTTTCCCAGAACAAAGGGCTCAACCACATGGCATCTCTGGGACAGTGAGAAGCGAGTAACACATCCATTGTGTGAAGCAGGCATCAGAATTTAATTAAATTCGGAGAAAGAAAAAATGATAGGATAAACTGTTCTATGAATGGGTTCAATCTTAAGATCCTTCCTCAGAACTCACCATTTTGAGTGTGTTTGCCACCTTATTTCATTAGCAATGGCAAGTCCGAGGGAAGAGATGAGGGCGGACCTGGGCTCACACGTTGCCATAGAGATGACATTTGAGCTTCTTTGGAGTGATGCATCTGATTAGGCAGTTCAGTTTTTCTCTCCTTACACTGGATACCCAGGAAGAAGTCCCCAAAAGACTGATTCACATGCATTTCTATTTTACCCAAATATAAATATATTTCTGGTCGACCCTCAGCTGGAAATGACAGGGTAGTCAAAAGCTCGGCTTTGTCATCTCAGCTAAGAGCTCACGCAAATTTCAGTGGATCAGATGGCCCAAGTGCCATCATGAATGGAAACACGAAGCCAGTGGGCAGAAAGAAAAGCACACTTTGTGCCAGAGCAGTGGGAACGCCCTTACTTTTGCCTTATGGAGCTTCAGTGCAGGATTCAATGTCTCCATATATTTACCTCGATTCGTTGGTGAGTTCCAAGTTAATCTCTTTATTGACCAGAAGAGGAATGGTAAAAGAAACTGAGAGAATTAAACGCAATCTTTGTTTGCTTAGAATTGTATTTGTTGATTGCTAAGTCACATTCAAAGTACAATATTTCCATATGCATTCATAGTTCAAAGGAAGAAAGAGAGAAAAGGAAAGAAAGAGCTGAATCCCCAGAGCAATGGAAGTGCTTTCTTGTAGAAAAACCCCTCGTTATTTCAGTGTTCAGAAGGCAGGCATAGGACAAGGCATCCCAGGCACAGAGGGAAGAAAGACAGAGCTTGACTTCTACAAGTGCCTTTGTTTGGTGGCTCTGGTTAGAGAACTGTATAAGGACCTAGCCAGTAGATGGCAGTGTTTGGTTTAATGCTGAAGTAAGTCTCCTGGTTTTTGTGGCTTTTTTTTTTTTTTTTTTTTTTTTTTTTTTTAAGGCACTAAGATAAAGAGGTTTTAGTTCTTTTTTTCAGTGAGGTAACCTATCATAAGGGCTCGGCTAGCTGTTGTAAAGTGTCATCATGGGTCATTTGGATACATTTTCTAAATAGGCAGAGCATGAAAGAAAGGAAAATAAAATAATAGAGCTCTTTTAACAACTGTATGACATGTTGTACAGCAAAGGCCTGGTGCCATTTGCAACTTTTAAAATGATAGAAAATTAGAGGAAAAAAAGTAGATTCCATGCCTTCATGTTCCTCTCACAAAGGTACTATCTCCATGGTCACCTACTGTTCACTGGCTCAAGGAGAAAAAAAAGAATTCATTGAAGGTTAAATCCATTGCTACTAAAAATTAGCAAATATTGTGAAATGAACCCTAATAAATTAACAGCAGGGAAGGACAGATGAGTAACCCTGCTGGAAGAATTGCCTAATGGGGATGCTGTCGATGGAGACTGGGCACTGTTCCCGGGAACAACCATGGCTGTCTCTCCCCCAGGGGAGGGTTCTTCACTAGAGAGGGAGGAGGACCAGGCCTGTGATAGCATTCAGGGGATGCATGGAATGGTAGTCGGCTCCCAGGGGCGGGACTACAGCCAGCACCACTGGACCTGCACAGGCCACAGTCCTCTGTGGTTTCGTACAGGTGAGTGCTACACACAGAGTTGACCCCCAAATCACAGGCTTTTGGAACCAGTGATACAGGATGACAAAAAGTAGTAACAAATACCGTGTTCTCAACAAACCTACTACGCAATGAAAGTGACACAACTTTAAAAAAAAAGCAGCAATACAACTTTTTTACATATCTCCTCTGCTCCGTGTAAACCTCATTTCATAATTGCTGAAATAACTTTGGCTGTCACTGATGAATTTTAAAATGCCTATCCTGAGCATTTTCTTTGTTTTGTAAAAAGTGCTATTTATGTAGGCTCTAAGCGAATATGAATTTATTGAAATTAATCAAAATAATCCTCCAACTTTTAAGTGCAACTTATAAGTTATTTTTCTGCTCGTAATTCTTATTATATATATTTTAATTCATATATATATACGTATATATATATACATATATATATATGAATAGTTTTGTCATTGGCATTTTGGGGCAAAACTCCTGTCTCTGGGGCTTCCAGGAGAGCAGGTTCAAGTACCACTCAGACCCCAAACACCAAAAAAGGAAGCAAGTGGTGCTGAAGAGCAGGAAAGGAACTTCAGTCCTGTGGCCATACCGGGAAGGACAAAAAAGGAGGTTCAAGGGCTGTCTTTGAGGACTGGTAGAAGCGCTGGGATGTTCAAGCAAAGTAGAAAAAGACAAGGGTTGGACTTTGCATATCTGGCAGGGTAGGAAGTAATCCTGGTCAAGTCATGGCGCGATTAACTTATCTCACGGCTGGTGCTTTGAGGTGCAGGGAGAGCCATGGTCATGCGATGGGGCTCTTTGGTGCTCATCATGAGAAGATGTCTCATGCTTTGGGGGACAGTCTCAGTTCTGACCACGGGGTAATTGTTTGCACCTGGGAGGGGTGATTTTGCCATGGGGATCTACAGGGCTCTGCTTTTCCTGGAATCTCAGTGGCTGCAGGTTTAGGACAATGACTAGAGACTTATAGGTGTTTTCACATAGGGTCTGTGACTAGATGTTGTAAAAGTTAGCAATTAGTTGTCCTCAAAAATCCTGAACATTTCTTTAGTTAGCTCTTATCTTGGTGTCCTGTCTTGGAGGGAAGTGAGATAGGCTAGGTAAATTTAGGGCTGGCAAACCTTGAAATACACACATTCCTTAAGTGATTAGCATGCCTATGTACAGAGCTGAGCAAGAATCTGACCCAAAGTTTTAAGTTTTGTCTTGCCTTTAGTTACACTCTGAGAATCTTCACGTCCAAGTCTAAGTCCCTGTTACTGTTTCACGGCGGGTTTTGATTAGCATGGAATCAATTTATGTTAAACAATTAAAACTTGAAGCAAGTATTCTCATATATACATCTTAATCTAGATGTATAAGGATTCTATATTTTGGTTCTGTTTAATCATTCTATCAAATTGAGCAAAAAACTTCAACTGCAAAAATCTTTAAACAACTTTTATAATCTAATAAATGTACATAAGCTTATTACTATTTAAACTTTAAATATTTCAACTTATTACTGTTAAAACTTTTAAATATTTAGACTTTTGCCACTTAAACTTTAAGTATTTTCATGTATGAAATACTTTTAATATTCATAGTTATTTAGAGAATTACATGGTCAGTTAGAGTCCAAAATTATTTACCAAACAGTCAAATCCTGTTATACTTTTCTAATTGTAATTGGAAATCAAAAATCAATTTCATATAGGACCCAGATGTGGAAATACTGTATCATTTCTGTGCTATGAGAAACTGAAGGTGTAAATGAGGTCCAAAAATGTAGGTTAGGTATTGTAAAATAGGAAGGAAATGTTCAAAGGGAAAAGGGATAGGTGGGTAGGGGAAAAAAAAAGAAGGGAAAGAAAAAAAATTTGATGGTTAAAAAAAGAAAATAAAGCTTTTGTATATAGGGGTTGGAGGTTATTGGGAGAGCAAGGGAATGGGAAAAATGAGAGTCAGTATGTGTCGTGGACAGGTACAAATTCTCAGTGTTGAGTGCTATCATGATATATGGTATAAAACGTACCAATACAATCAATTTTTAAAAAGAACATTTCACATTTAAGATTGGAATCAACGGCTAGTAACTTTAATCATCTGACAAACATTTATCAGCTAAGCAAGTATGCCATTTTTTAATGTGGCAAAATCTCTTAAACACTAAAAATGTTTTAAATCATCTACACAGATTGTGCCTGTGATTATTAAATGTACTTCTATATGTAAAGCAAAAGAATTAACTGTATGCAATTCGGTTATTCACCCACTGAATGTCCATCACAGGCTAAGTGAGGATGTGAACATGGTAACTTTGGGTTTAGAGCTTCCATCAGACCTGAGGCATGGAGGCTGCTGTCATCTAGAGTGTGTTCGCTGGGCCCCAATGGGACTTGTTCTTATTTTTGAGAGTCAGTGATCAACATTTAGCTCCATTCCTTACCCAATTCTTTCCTCTGATTTAGGTTGAGAGAAGTCAGTTTTCTTTGTCTTGACTTTCTGGCAAAAACTTAAGACATTTTAATTCTTTTCATACAGTTCTAAAGGTAATTTGAAGACACCCCATGGCACCCTAAGTGAGTCTTGAATCTTCGTTGCTTCTGTTCCTGCATAGACATAGCTCCTGTAGTCACAGCAGCTGGCGCCTGTGAACTGCTGCCTGTTCTCCGCTGCTCACCACACGTAACGGAGCCACTCCCCCCATCTTCTCCACCCCCTGCACATGCCCTGAGCATCGTCAGATGGAGGCCCTCTGGTAGCCTCTTACAAGTCCTCTACCCACTGGGTGACAGTAGCACCCCTCCTCCATTTGTGACAGCCCACAGTGTCTCTAAACATTGCCAGCTGTGCCTAGTAACAAAACCACACCCGTGTTGAGAAGCACTAGGTTAGCAGTGGCAGAGCAATGGGTTCATAACATGTGGCATGGCTGTGAGCCTGTCCGAGTCCTCAGGTCTTCTTCCTGTATCTCTCCCCAGGAGTGTTGGGGTCTGCCTCTGCTTACACCCAGACACTTTACGGCAGAACACTTTCCTTCTGGGAATTGATATCCGTTCCTTTTGGGGTTTTTGTCTTTCTGAACCCATAGCATATGAAGTATACTTACTTGATAAAAAAAAGCTCAGTATCATCTTTTAATTGTTTTTATTAACAACTGCTACACAAATTCTGCTTTTAAAAACATCTGTTTATTTTCATATGGTGTGGGGAAGTGAGTTTTTCAAAACACTGATGCTTATACATATTCTTGTTGTCCAAACCAATTTCACATGGTTTGATGAACTCAATCTTCCTTTACATTAACAGTGATGAACTGGAATTTTAAAAAGCCCATGTTGGCAATATTTTGGGCTATAATAGTTTAAAACAAAAAAAAATCAAAATCTTGGCAATAACAGAAAATAGAGTCTTATAGAGTCTTAAAAACTGGGTGTACAGACAGGCTCGGAGATAAAAGGGAAGCTGCAGCGTGATCCATCTCATGCTACATGTGAATCTCTTCTTCTTGAAGACAGGAGGAACGGAATCTTGTCTCACAAGTGGAATCTACTGAGCAATTGAACTTTATCTCCAAATACTACTCTTTGAAAATAAGGACAGATTAAATTACACTATAAAATCAGTGTCACACTGTGAGATTGCTGAAACTCATCTTGATAAATGAACCATTTTTAATGATAGCAACCTGGAAAAAATTCATCTGAGGCTAGTTCACTCTACAGCAGGCAAGCAGACATCACAGAGGTTGTTCACAAACCATTCTCCGCATCTGCACACCAAACTGAGCTTACACATGAATACTTCCTTAGCATGTCTGGGAAGTGGGGGAGTGTGAAGCCGGAGAATGTGCAGGCCTTTCCCTAGCATGTTGCTTATGGGTTGAGGGTGTTAGTTAGCCGGTAATCAAAGGGTTGAACACAGTGATTGCTGAGTTTGCAAGAGAGACTATTAACATGATGAGGACTAAATACACACTGGGTCAGCCAACGCCTCTGTGATGAATTTTCAGAAGCCAGAGAGAAGTTGTACATGAAAGACATTAGGAAAAAATGTATACTTCCATTTCTATGATATTCCTGTGGATCGTTGCTTAAAAAGCAAAACCCATATTGTGTAAAGTTGTTACAATCAAAATAGGATGGGGTAGCATGCAAGGAGGTGAAAATGTTGCCACGTGGACCTAGTGTTGATATAAGAAATAACAGGATGAATTCCCCAAAATAGGGCACTTAGAAATTAAATTGAACTAGCCCTCCAAACAGAATTCATGCTGAGAAGTTCTGTCCTGCAAAGTGTTGAGAAACTTAGGACCATTCAGTGAATGAAGCCTGACCTTATCATTGATCTACACAGACTTTTTCTTTTAAAAAAATCCTAATATTTCAAAGATAAGCTCAAGAAATATTTACATATGGTATAGATATTATATTAAAGAAACTTCAGTGTGACTAACATTGCATTAATATTATAATTTTTGTCTTATAGTTTATTTTTATACCAACTGTTTGCAGACTACTGCAGACTACCCACCTATTTTTACATATAAATGTTATTTGGAACATAGCCATGTCAGTTCACTTACATATTATCTATTGCCACTTCCACACAACAAAGTTCCATATTTGTGATAGGCAGTGTCTGACCAATAAAGCAGAAAAATACAAATTCTCTGTCCTTTTTCCAAAGAAGTTTGCTCACCCCTGGAAAAGTCACTTGACCCTTTCCAAACAAAGATTACTTCTACAACTATCATAGAAAGGAAAGCAACCCTGTCCACATGGTGCCATTGCTGCATACACAAAAGGTCACAGTCTAGATTAGAAAAATTCTTATATCATATACATATTTGAGGGAGTATATTGAGGACAGGGGAAGGAAGAGAACATTCACTATTTAAGGAAGACAGTTAGTGATTTTCTGTAGTTGATTTTCTTTCAAAAGAACTTTTTGTTTGAAAATTTGTCCATAGTATGAAACTTATGTCCAGAGCAGTCTAAATAGCTCTGTAGGACTTACCATTTTTGGTAAATCATTCCTTTTGGGCCTGGGTAAAAAGAACAGCAGACTTCATACTTGAATTTTTCAAAAGACTTGAGGCAAGTGAAAAAGAACTATGTAAGTGAAACCAGAAGAAAATGAATAAAATACTTAAAAGAAGTAAAAAAATAGAATACAAATAGCAACCAAATATAAATAGATTTTCTGTTGCATACTGTACTGAATAAAAATAATGGCTAACATTTATTGTTCTGCCACATGCTGAGTAAACTGCCATTTATTCCTACTCCTCATGCTAAGTACTATAATTTTTGTTTTACATATATATAGACTGAGACTGAAAATGAAAGAACTTTCCCTCTATATGGATACAGAACTACCTGATCATGAATTTTTAGCTAATTTTAAAGTTAGAATTATTTTAAGATTGTATCAAGTAATATAAATATATTATTATAACAAATTTAAAAGTAAATTAATAAAATGGATGAGTACTCGGTATTATGAGCCAAATTTGCACAATGATGTATCAGTCAGCTAATGGGTAACAAATCACTCCCCACTCACAATGGATTAGAACAACTAGAACTTATTGTATCTTCTAAGTATTCCAGTCCACTGAGGCATAGTGACTCTGGGATTGACATGTGGAGAATTCTACTTTAGGTGGCTGCCATTCTCCCTTTGCCACCTACAGGCAAGCCACTTGGCCGTGTCCTCATGGCAGTAACAGCAGATTTAAGGAAGGCAAGCAAAAATGTACAAGACCTTTCAAGGTTTGCAAATTATCGCTTCTGATCCATCCCATGGGTCAAAACAAGTCATGTGGGACAAATCAGCAGGCAGACAAGTACACCAGGGACATGAATGATTGGGGCAAATCTTACACTTATAGATTTGACTGAAATTAAAAATACAGTATTCAGTATGTTGCAAGTTTAGATTATCTGAAAGCTAGGGCCGGAAATACTCATATTTTCCATTGAAGTTACCTTGTAACCAAAGAAACAGCCAATTATTTTTCCCCACCAAGACTTCATGAGCGCAACATGTGAGGTCCACATGGAAGATCCTGGCAGACAGCCTCACAAAAAGTTCCTTGGACAGTTTCTTTTTCATACTGAACTGCCCTGACAGTAGCCAATCCTCCTTCTACTTGGTTCAAGAGTAAAACTCTGGGGGTGCCTGGCAGATTAAATAAAAGCTGTTGCCAATTAAGAAAAGCAAACTCTTCATCTACAGAAAATTTCTTAATGTACAGGGGTATAGATACATGTGTGTGTGTGTGTGTGTGTGTGTGTGTGTGTGTGTGTGTGTGTGTTTCTACAAAATGAAGGAAATGAATACAAGGTCTGCATAATTACACTATTCTAACAATTTACTTAAAAGTATTAGTCTACATCTTTGGTAAAAAGAATCATTTCCCTGCTGTCTGTTTTTCTGAGTGAGAGATAATGGTTGATCTGAGCTGTGTGATAAGATAATAACTTCCTGCCGTTCTCAGGCAGTTATACAGTCATTAATAGAAAATAAAAGCAATAGCAAAGCTGAGACAATTCGTTTCAAGGCAGGAGGTATTGATTGGTGTAAATCTTCCATAGATTTTGCTCATGCTGGACAAGCAAGCAAGGCAATTATGGACTTTTCCCAATGATTAACAGACACTTAGTGCAGCACAAACAGTTTTTGCAAGATGGTGTGGTTTTCTTTTTGTTTTGTCTGACAAGACAAAGACAACTCCATATTAAAATTCCCCTTTCTAAATAATCCAGCTGCAAAAGCACATATTTATGAGTTGTTTTTGACGACAGTATAAAAAGGAAATGTAAATTTTTTCATTCTCTTTGCTATCCAAGCCATATCCAAGAAAATAAAGCCATTTTATAGTGTGGGAATGAAGAATGTAAGTGATATTGCATTCTTCTTTTATTTTAGGAAGGGGGACTAAATTAGAAAACCAGCAGAAGAATAAAGAGAAAACAGTGAGCACAGTTTTTCCAGTAACCACTGTGGAGTCACTAAAGCCCCGGACTTATCAGAAGCAGTGTGTGCCTGCACGTCCCCTTAAAGGAACGCCGTCCCCTGCACTCCTCTCCAGGATGTCACCTGCACTGAGCATTCACTCAGAAGAGGTGCAGCTGGTGGCTTCTGGGGTGCAGTGGACACAACTCCAAAATTAGATTGGTTGAGCAAGTTTTTCCCAGGTTGGCCTGAGGACTTCCCCAACAAAGGCTGTGGGTTTCCCCTCAGGGAGGCTTGTGTTGAGCTAGCAAAAGCACAGGAGAGCGCCCGGTGGGGAACTGGAGTCCTTGCGAGTGAGCACAGCCCCTCGTTCAGATTTTATGTGATCTCTTCTCGTGGAATCTATGAAGCAACTGGGTTCACTTGTTTAGGATAATCCTTATGTCTGTCTTGGGGTTTGGATTTCCAACCACTCAGAGAGTCAGTGCCAAGTTGTCCCTGAAAGGAGACTGAGAATGGAGACTTGTGTACATGAATCGCACACAGACCAAGCAGCAGTGAAACCAGTGACAAAGCGGCTGAGGGGCGAAAGAGGCCACAGGGCAGTGGCTGTGGAGACACAGGTCGGAGCTCTGTCCTCAGGAAGGGGAGGACACGAGCGCTGCGGGAGGGCAAGGAAGCAGTCTGGCAACAAGGGACAAGGTGGCAGCATGAAGGGGCATGGGGAGAGGGAGTGAGGTTAGACCAGCAGACAGTGCCTTATGTCAACGTCACTTCAGGAATCAACTCTGGAGCATCTACTTGATCCTATTTTCAGCCCTTCTACAGTAAGGAAGTTCTGAAAATAATTAGTCCTTTGTCCTACGACCTAGAGGCACCACGTCAAAGTGGAGCCTGCAGCATCGCCATTTCCTCCATCTTCTTCAAGTGTGTAAGTCTTGGACAAAATGGAGCTGCAGTGCTCAACCAGGAGTAAATGTCCACAGGGATGTCACATCCTAGTCTCCAAGGGGAAACTAAGAAAAAGACCGTGGATGTCAGCCTGCCTTCATAGGGGCAGAATTAGAAGAGGGTATCTGTGTACGGTCAGTGCTTCTGGAAAAGAGTTGTTCTCTACTTGGAAGCATCTATTAAAGAAAGAGGTATATATAGGATAAAAGGCTCGAAATGGGAAAGGCTACCTTGTAGGAATATACATAATCACTTGGCTATCAGTACAAACTTAATTACTGTGTACAGATTTTTTATTTTTTTGAGACAGGGTTTCGCTTTTGTAGTTCAGGCTGGCCCTGAGCTCACCTTATAGCCCAGGCAAGCTTCAAACTCACAGCAGTCCTCCTGCCTCTACTTCCTAAGTGCTGAGATTACAGGAGTGAGCCATCATGCCAGGCATTGTGGTACATGGTACTGATTGCTGGTGGGTATGAGTCACCACGTCCAGCATTATTGTTTGTGGTTACCAGGGATCTAACCCAGGCCTTTGTGCTTGTAAGGCAGGTGCTGGAACCATTGATCTAAATCCCCAGCCCTTAACTGTGTACAGATTTTAAGTAGTTCACGTCATATGCTTGCTGTATAGATGTAATTTGTAATCTTCAATCATAAAATTTTTGCAGCTTTCTTTAAAGCTTCAGAGCAGGATGTTAAATATATTTTTAATTGTACCTGGAGAGTGACTTAGTAAAAAGTACAATTTAAAGATTGCTTTCCTGAAGATACAGAACTATTTGGAGATCTGACAGATCTCTTTGTCAGTGGCCTACGGATTCAAATGAGGGTGTGGAACATACGGAAAGAAGAAAAAGCCAATTTAGAGCAAGGAAGCTTTATTCTATCCTGTCCATAGATAAACTGGTTTGAAATGCACAACACAGTAGGAGTTAAGAGACAAATCAGTGTACATCAATAAGATTTAGAAACTTTATGAAGACTAACAAATACAAATTTCAGTTGCCTTCCAATCTAAATTCTTATTTTTTTTTCCTTCAGGGAAAACTCTTATAAATAACTACATTGTTCAGAATAGCACACTTAAGAAGAATGTTTCTTCTTACATTTTGATAGAGTTCTACAGCCTGATGAAAAGTCAAATCCAAAAATAAGAACATCCAGCTTAAACTGTGACATGTTCTTTAAAAGTTAAGAGTTCAGATGCAAAGTCTGAATAATTAAAAAGTTCTTTTCTAATAAGACAGATTTAGAAATGCTTAATTTTACCCAAAAATGACTTGTAAAAATTCTCCACACTTATTGAAACTGCAAGCATAAGCCTCAACAATTGCACCAATGATTCATTGGAGCTTTTATTGCTGAGACAACTTTTTAAAAGACATTCCATCCCACTGATCTGGCATACGGAGATCATTTAAACCACTCTTTGAAAATTTTTCTGATGGATGCTTGTCAATATTTTCCTGATGGCACTGTTAGAAGCCTCAAACATTGCCACCACTTTGATCTACCTGCAGGTGACAGATACACACCTACCCTACGGTTCAATGACAGAGTATCACTTTCACCATCATTTTAGGAATCTAATTTCAACAAACTAAATTCTGTGCTTGCAGCGCGCTAGATCCGAGTGTGCCCTGTGCGGAGTCGGCCAAACCAGCACCTAAATACTTAAAATGTAAAATGCACACTTACGGAGTCCAGAGCTCTGTAAGTGAGGTGGCCAGTCTGTTTCCACAAGCCTTCTGGCTGGTGTTGATGTGTGCAGAGTTTGGGGATCCACAAGTGAGGATATTGGGGTGCCTGCAGGCAGCAGTAGAAGTGCTATGAGAGGAGCACTGGGAACTGTTGGGATGTGTGGCAAAGCCGTGATTCCCTTTGGAGGGTTTTGGGGGAGGACGGGATTTGTAAACAGGGTGAGAGCATAGCTAGTTGCTGATGTTGGAAGCATCAAGATAGCCTGACAAGGCAGTTCGGGGGTTCTGGTGCCCTGGAAAGTCACCAGTAACATTTACAAGCAACTTTGCCCTTCTTGTCATTGTGTCTTTTCTGCCACCTGAGCCTTGACCCTTCAGCAGGAAAGCTGGATTCCACGTGTGATAAAATCCTCCTCTGTGCAAGCTTAGAACTTTCTTCCTGGAGGGGACATCCGGCTGTAACACTTCCCTAGATTGTTTTGCATGTTGTTTCCTTATTGATGCGTGTGTGTGTGTGTGTGTGTGTGTGTGTGTGTGTGTGTGTCTGTGTGTGTGCATTTGTGTCTCTCTGTGTGTCTGTGTGTGCGTGTGTGTCTGTGTCTGTGTGTG